>CM060592.1:27702415-27984915 GCA_030578255.1 Tiaroga cobitis
CATGTTTGATGTTGTGATGTCTCATTAATGTAGGGACTGTTGGGACCAAAAGTAAATGTGCCTTTAGTCTTACTTTATTCTGCATTGTACACATGGTTTTATTCAACCTCTGGAATATTTTTAGTAATGGAGAAAAAAAAAATCAGACTTTCCAACAGACATCACTCATACAAATGATCCTTAATTGTCTGTGATTGTAATTGTGTGAGAGTCGCTCACTAAATCTACTGAATAATGCCGTGTTTTTTTGTGGTTTAGGTTGTGGGAAGGGAAGGGGGGCGTTCTGTACATTTTCTACATGAATTGAGTTTTTACATCTTTAGGAATGTAAAGTCCAGTATAGATGCGGCACAATTAAAAGTTAATTTTTCTACCAAGCTTGTGCTTAACGGTCCCTGTGGTGTGGTGTTGTGCTTTTATCCTGTAGCATGCTGAATAAACTCTTCTCGCTCTACATTCACCTCTGCCTCTCTGCTGTCTCTTTCTCTTCCTCTACTGTCCTTTGTATCTCACTTTGCTCATTTTCTCTGATGCACTCTGTCTACGGTTGAAAAAAAAAAACTAGCTTGCCTCATTATAAAAATACTGGAAGTCAATACACCCTGGAAGTAAAACGTTAAAACTGTAATCTTCGACTTTATTTGCAGTGATAACTTTGCCAACCTGTTGTCATGTGTCCTCTGTCATTCTCTATTTCCTCATGCTTATCTCCAAATCTCTCTGTCCACTTTTGACTTTGCATAATTAAACTGCATATCAGTGTGCCTATAATCTCTGAGAGTAGGGTGTTGGGGTTTCAGATTGATACTCGTGTTGTTGCATGTAGTTAAACGGGAAAAAAGTTGCTTGCCGTATCCAGCCTTTCAACGTGGCTGATTGTGCGTTGAAGCAATTGGTTGTCTGCTGGAGAAAGGACAATCATCTGGCACTGATTTAAGCTAAGGTACAAAAATTGCAGCTTGCACCGTTTTTGTGAACTGGCATAAACAGTAACGTAATGCAGTGCCAGAATCCTCCTGGGAGGGTGTTTCTTTTTTGTTAAGCATGGCATCTTTTTTATGTAGAATGCTTTTTCTACAGTCGAACTTGAAGGAGATTCAGCGTAATGGGGTTGTGTTGCCTCTAGGATAGGGTGCTTGGCATCATTTAAATCGGAATATTTTGGATTTTGCAATGTAGAACAGTGTGATAAGGCTGTTTTTGGCAAATGTCATTGGCCTTAGACACACATTAGTTACTTTCTAGTTTTGGCTCAATGTTGTTTGTCACACCAGTGTTTTTAACCTTTTTTTTTTTCCAAAGGCTCAAACCAAGTTCTGGTGTTTTTTCTGTAATTATGACAAAGCTGCTTGTTTTCAAACTAGGTAGTATTGATATATTAACTTACGCACGATTCATTTTGTTCTTCAAAGCAGTAGTTATACCGTCAGTTTCACAGACAAGGCTTAATGCATGTAAATAATCCAGACTAAAATGCATGTGTGAGATGTTTTCATTTAAAGCAACTTGCACTGACATCTTAAAATATGTTGGTGCCATTGTTTTGTCTCTAGATGCACACAAGTATTTTTTTCTAAGGCAGGTTTATAAAAGCTACTTAAATGTCCTAATTGAACTAAGTTCTAATCCGGGCTTAATCTAAGATCTGTCTGTGAAACCAAGCCACCGAGTGGGGGAAATATGATTTGTTTACATCTTGATTTTGATTAGCAATTTAATTTTGAGTTTAATTAATATTTTGTAATAATTAATAAATTAAAACACATTTAAGCTAAGCTACCCTGCAGGCCCACTCCGTGGTTGAGAACCACTGGTTTAGACAAATTGCTGTACTGAATTGAAGTGCCCCATAAGCATATTATGGTGCATAATAAGCACCATATTTTGGCATTTGCTTTCATTTAGTTCAAAAGCCTTCAAAATGAAAAAGTGAAGATTTTGTAAAATTAAAATATCGAAGGCTGAAGACTAAATACTTAACATTTTCCAATTAAAATGTATTTTTAAGTTAAAAAAGTGCTCTTTTGAATGTGCTAATTTGAACCTAACCAGCCTGCTCTGCAGCTCAGGCTTTTTCCTAAAGCTTTGGTATCTTGTTATTGTGTTGCGAATATTCTGGATGTCAAAGCTCCCCTGAGCAATTCAAGCCCACTCTGCTCATTGTGTTGTTGCAAGGCCATCTGTAACTCTCCACGTAGCCTTTAATACTGTTCATGCCTGGAGAAAAGAACTGCTGTTTCTCTCCGCTCTGAGAAAAGACTGCCATGGACATTCTTCTCTTAGAAAACAAGCCGTAGAGCCCAATCCAGGTCAGTTCAAAGACCAACAAGGCAGAAAAACGCCTTGCATTATTTGACTTGCCAATTGATCTGTTTTCCTTCAACAAATGATATAATTGTAGCATAATTGTGGAAGGCTATATTGAGACTTCACGCAGTGCTAAATAGTAGTATTCAGATGTACTGTGACTGTCTGGTTCAGAGCCGATTCTCCACTGTAAGTACAGAAATAGTGTCATTGTTTTGTCCTTCCTTAGTCTTTGTAGGTCAAAATGATTTCCCAAGGAGATTAAATATTTAGGAGAGACAAGTATGATCTTTCCACTGTCTTTACTTTGGGAAATTGGCATTGGTATTAGAGGTTGCACTGGGTTTGAATTATTAAACAGCTCTCTGACACTCAGCAGATTTAATTAGCATAGCGTAATTATGACCCAAATGTCAACAGACTCCATGGTTCTCCATATATTAAATATATCTCCAACCGATCTCCATATATTACTCTATTTTCCCTTTAATCACTTCCTGTAATGTGTGTCAGTTTGACAATCATGCTCTTTCTCCAAGGTTTGTATCCTCTAATGTGATTTGGGGCATATACCAGCTGTGAAGTTCAGGATGCAGAGTAACCTTGGAGAAAACCTACAGCTCCTGCTCTTAATGCGATTGTTTACACATGTCAAATTTCACTTTGTTCTAAAGCTGTTTGGCTTTCTTCAATGAAACACGAATTGTGAATATTTTTGAAGAATATCTTGCCAACTATTTTCAATATAAAGAAAATGTATGAGGACTGGCCCAATCCTGCTCCTGGCGATCGACTGTCCTGCACAGTTCATCTCCAACCCTAATCAAACACACCTGAATATAATTTTCAAGTGATCCTAAAGACCTTAATTGGTTGCTTCAGGTGTGTTTGATTAGGGTTTGAGATGAACTGTGCAGGACAGTCGATCGCCAGGAGCAGACTTCCATTGACTTCCATACGAATGCTGGAGACCTGAAACAGAAGCTCATGCGAAGAAGTTTCATATTTCGGCGCATTCCAAAGTTTAAGAATTAAGTGAATTCTGAGCTGCAAATTTGAGAAGACGTGTGACCAATTAGAAGATTGATAAACCACGGCTTGACCTCTTGGCTGAATTGAAAGAATGCACATTTTGCAGTAAAGTGGAGTATATTCTATAGGTTTACTTAACTTATTATTTTTTATATGTTGATGTTTATAAAAAGACACAGCAGAGAGTGACCTCATACCGTTGCAGTGTCCGTAATGTTCAGAGGTTAATGTTCCAACGTTTTGAATGTTCAGAGAACATTGAAAATAATGTTTTCATAATGGGAACGTTAGCAAAAAATTTGTAGAATATGTTTTTGTTAGCTGGGAAGCTGAAAAAAACTACCAAAACTCATGTGATATAACTCTGAAGTCTAGCTTTTTGTAACAGAATGCATTTAAAGGGGCCGTTCTCACAGAACACATTTTTGCATGCCAGTGCCCGGCTTTTCCGTTTTTATTCTTCATAGAATCATTATTTTGAATCGCTTTATCTGTTTCACAAAACTAGTCTAAATTATTTGTTTGTGAATAGAAGTGATGGTTTTCGAGTTCACGTAATGCAATCGTGTAGCTTCAGAAGACTTGATAGCGCAAAAGTCATTTGACTACTTTTACGAAAGCTTTCTGTCCTGCATTATTTAAAATTGCATGGAAAAAAGCGAAGTTTGCTTTGCGAACATTAAAAAAAAAATCACTTTGTTTTCTACAGAAGAAAGTAAAAAAATAAATGGTGACAGAATTTAAATTTTAAAACTATTTTAGAATAGCTGTTGTTAGAATGTTGTTGTATACATATACAGCATATCGTTTAGACAGCACGTTCTGATTTTGCAGAGTTAGACATATTTTGTTGATCCTGGAACAACATTCCTTTTCAAAAATGATCCCTAAAATCAGAGGGAAATGACAGTTGAATAACACTGATAAGCACCTAACCCTTGCTGTAAGCCTAAACTTGACATAAACTGTAAACTTGACCCTCATATCTGATTGGTTGAATGGAATGTTGTTCCAGGATCAACAAAGATGTTCTGCGTTTAGACATTGAGGTGAACACTGATGTTTTAGGCCTTCATGCCAGCGGTTCGTGACAGAACAGCTCTGTCAGCGAGAACGAAACACAGTCGGTATCAGCTACAGGAAATTCACATATTAGCTCAGAGGCTCAGCAGAAATGTGAACGTCTGGCCTCCAAAATGACACCTTTTTACCCAGGCTGACAAAGAGATGTTAAAATAAGGAGTGGGGAAAGTGTGTGCAGGACGTTTATTCTTAGATAAGAGTCTTTTCTCCTAGACCTAGATCACAGAATGAGGTAATGATTTCCCAAATCAAATGGGCTTTTATCTATACTAGTGCAATACCTGTGCAAAATCAGTTTTTGTGTGTTTTAGTAATTGTTGGTTTGGTATGTTTGAGTTGCTGAATAGCCTAGGCTACTATTACACAGGAGCCCAAACTCTGAGAAAACGATAACGTTAAGCGCACCAGAATAAAATATAATATTCAGAATTAAACAGTGTGACTTACAGATTCAGTTAAATCGCTACTTGAATCGCTACTTTTTCGAAAGTGAATCGCTACTTTTTCAAAAATGAATCGATACTTTTTCAAAAAAGAATCGATACTTTTTCGAAAGTGAATCGATACTATTTCAAAAATGAATTGCTACTTTTTCAAGTGAATTGATTTAAAAAAAAAAAAGAATCGCTACTTTTTCAAAAATGAATCGCTACTTTTTCATAGTTATATACATCGTTTTTCATAGTTCTATACATAGATCATAACTATGTATAGTTACATTGTAAAAAACATATAATTACATTGTAATAAACATATAATTACATTGTAATAAATGTATAATAAGACTAACAAATGTATAATTACATTTTTTACAATACTTTTTTCAAACACAGTATTAGTTTGTAAATCCATCCTCTGATGGCTACTTCCAGCAGGATAATGCACCATGTCACAAAGCTCGAATCATTTCAAATTGGTTTCTTGAACATGACAATGAGTTCACTGTACTAAAATGGCCCTCACAGTCACCAGATCTCAACCCAATAGAGCATCTTTGGGATGTGGTGGAACGGGAGCTTCGTGCCCTGGATGTGCATCCCACAAATCTCCATCAACTGCAAGATGCTATCCTATCAATATGGGCCAACATTTCTAAAGAATGCTTTCAGCACCTTGTTGAATCAATGCCACGTAGAATTTAAGGCAGTTCTGAAGGCGAAAGGGGGTCAAACACAGTATTAGTATGGTGTTCCTAATAATCCTTTAGGTGAGTGTATATATGGCATATTAGCAATTATAGCAGTATTTTTTTTATTGTTTTAGCACTTTTATGATGGCAAAGAGTAAAAGATTTACCTCAGAACAAGCTCTGGAACAATTACTGGAAAGTGACGAGAAATCTGAAGCTGACAGCTGTTTCACAATGACGAAATCATTGTTCATTGTTCCTAACACTTTTGATTGAACAATTACAAATGTCTGTCAAGCAAATGGTTAGAAAAATATATTTTTTGTTCAAAAACTGTTCACTATTGTTGTGTGAGGTGTGATTTTCAGCGATAAATGACAAAAAATAAATTTTCGTTTTTGAAATTCTCTAGTTTATTGTACATTTTTCACTCGTACTTCCTTTATAAACACATTAACATGCATTCCTATGTTAGCTTATGGTCTTCTGAATCCATATATACCAAACACATCGTGTTCCATCTCCATTACATATGGTTTATAAGCCCAAAGATAAAAATAGAGAAAACGGACCAAAAAGGTCTTAGTCCCCAGAGGGTTCGCTGACATGTTTATTTTTAAACCACAATTTTTAAACCACAACCCTCTCTAAATGTCAGAATTTTTATTTTTAAACCACAACTTCAATGTGTGCTTCTTTTACCGACATATTTACCGACATCTTTTGCATTTCTAATCCAAACAATGTCAAACTCGGCACTGCACATACTCGTGCCCGTAGAAAGACACCCGTCAAGTTACGGTTCTAGAGATATTCGATTAACAGACAGACAGACGTTCCTGTTATTTATAGATAGATGCAAATTACATGATGGTCTTCTTGCATTTATTTTTAATGACTTAAGAAGAGGTTGGCTGTAAGATGCAGAGCATTCACAATGGACGAGAGCTCACTGTGAATGTGTTCAATTTCTCTATTCAGATCAGTGTATTATACCACAGAGATAAAGCAGTGTTTTATGCTCATTGAAACAAAGACCGGCTTGATTGGCCAGATGCCTGCCTTTGTAGGGCAGGCTGAACTTTGGATAACTTTAAACCTATGAGGAGGTTTGTCAAATTTGGTCTGTGAAAAATGATATACATGATTTACAGACATCTCAACTCACCTACACTGATGATTGAAGAAAAGGAGAAATGCTTTGGTGGAGTATTATTCATTCTAAGTGACTTCAGCTTATATTCAGCCAGTGGATAGTATTGTTATGCTGCGTACACAGAACAGCAGACATTGTAAATCATCTTATTGTTGTATTTTACTTTTCGGCACTGGAATTGGTTCTTGTGAAAGGATCGTACATCTGTCATGTTCCACAAACTAACAGCTGAAATAACAGTAACTAGCAACTAGCCTACAGACATGTTTAAGACATATGGGTGATTCTGTATTTAGAGATACATTTGACATCAACCAAAAGTCAAATGTTCTTAATAAGCATTTATGCAGTGTTTACTAATTGGAAAACTAAAGAAGCAATGTTTTCTCCATTCATATATTTTAAGGGAAATCTTGACAGGACAGTTTGCCAACTACAAAGAAAGTGTGTGTGACAGACTTTTAAGTTTAAATAGTATTGTGTCTATACATTCAGATGTTAAAAGATTTTTTAAGATTATGTAATAATTGTGAAATTCATTAATGTGATTTAGGCCTATGCTCTTTGAAAACAATAACATGTTTTGTCATTAATCTGGAAAACGGAAAACGTCCAAACTGTGTTCACATGAAATATATTTAAAAGGTCAGAATCATTATTTACATCTACATTAAGAGAGATTACTGACAATATAATTTTTGTATTATTATTATTTAGACAACCATTCATACGTTTGGGTATAGAGAAAGATTTTATTTCAAAAGTGACAGTAAAGATATTTTATATCTTACAAGTTACAAAATATATCTATTTCAAATGATAGGATATGTTTCCTGAGCAGTAAATCAGCATATTGATTTCTGAAGGATCGTGTGACACTGAAGACTGGAGTAATGATGCTAGTAATGAGTTTTTGAAATAGTAATAATATATTCACAATATTACTGTTATTACTGTATTTTTGATCAAATATTTGCAGCCTTGGTGAGCATAAGAGAGTCTTACACCAAACCTTTGAATTGTAGTGTATATTAAACACGTTATATTTATATACAAGTTCTGCAAGTGCAACGTTGAATAACACATAAACGACCATAAAAATGTTTTTTACCTATTGGTAAAAATCTGATATTCTGAAATAAGATATTTGGAATGAAATACAATCAGTCAGTGGACAACAAATATCCATAACCAATCATCCATAAATATACATAAAGAGAATTAGTCCTGTTTTGTCTTCAACTTCTCAGAGTTACAAGGTTTAACATTAACAAGTGGCTTCAAAATCTGATTGGCAAACTGCTGCAAAACTGTGGAGGAACGGGCAGGGGGTTATTGGCGTGAATGCTTGAAAATTGAACTGGGATTGTTTGCACCTCAATAATGCTCGAGATGGAAAATTGAACATAATTTGGACTCACTGATTCTCAAGAAGGGGAGAGCGTTAAAATAACTGCAAGTCGTGCACTGCACTGGGCTTTTGTGTGTCACTATATCACACAAACCAAGTTTTGCTTCTCCTCCTCCTCCGTGTAGGCTTCATTTACGTTTGATGATAAAAATAATAAGGAGAGAACTCCATGACTCGATGCAGATTCGATTAAAGACCTACTTACTTTTAACAATAAACTTTTAGCGCTATAGCTCGGTGCCGTGGCTGACTGCTAAAGAAAATCAACTTTAACCTGATCAACCGATGATTCTCCCTATCCCTCATTTCGGGGCTCATTTTGACAATGCTGTAAAAGCTATTTCATAGCCATTGTAAAAGTAGAGATCGATGTCGAGGGAGGATTGCCATAGGATCGTATCTCCTTTGGCCAACTCAAAAACCCAATTGATCGGCTGAAATCCAGGCTCAAAGGGAAGCACGAAAGCCTGCTCGCTCGCTTCTTTGCCCCGGCCCCGATAGGCTGTAGTTTAGAGACCATTTTATCCCCTTTTAAAGTAATCACCCCCATTACCATCTATCATTGCATTTGTCAGGGGAGCATCATTTAACATCTGCTTTCATCTGTGCAGGGAGACCTGTGGAGAAGGCCTACAGTCCACGCTGCTGGACCAGCCGGTCGTGGGTCAGGACGGGAGGGAGAGACACTTCACTGGCAGCCTGCAGCTTTAGGTGTCTTCATCAGAAAGGGTAACTCCTCTCCTCCGTTGAGGAACGACCTGCAGCGCAGAGCTCACCACCGGGGAAGGAAAACGAGAGCTCTGAAGGTATGGAGCCAGGCTCGCAGTGTTTTTCACGGGGGTGTGCCAAGGCTTGGCAGGAAGGTGGATTCGTGGAGAGAGCAGGCCAGGACTGAGCTCCGGTGTAATGGCTGACCAAATGAGATTAGCATTGGCCAGTGTTCCACAGACATCCTACCTCCACCAGTCCAATTGAATTAAAGCAGCAAACAAGACTTTATATCTTTATGACTGGGAGGGAGCCACAGTATTGAAAACGCTGACAAGGGCCATTGTTGCATCCTGGATAGGATTGTTTGTGTTCTTGCAGCTGTGTGCGTGTCGTGTACCATCCTGCCGTGCACCGCTTTCTCATTTTTAAATATACCTTCCCCACTGTGAGAATTGATAGGTATTTAAATCTACACAAACAATTCAAAACGTGTATGTGATAAACTCATTTAAAATAAACTTGTTTTATTAAGTTACATATTGCAGCTATAAAAATAAACATTTTAAATTCTTATTAAAAAACACAAAGACAATAATTAAAGGAAATTAATTCAAGCATTTAATCATTGGCGGCCATGGCTCGTTGCTGTTGTTTTATGGAGGAAAAAATAAACAAATATATATATATTAAAAAGGAAAATTTAAAGAGTCACATATCTTGCAGAAACTTCACCAACATTGTTTAATTCTGTCATAATTGACCAGTGTTTTTATTGTTAACCAAAACTATTAAATTGTTCACAGTAACAGAAATAAATCTAAAATAAAATATTGGATGGAAAGACTTAAACTTACACAACGTTTACACTTACGGTCTGTCATCATGAAGAAGGAGCTGAGCTGCAAGGCGAAGCTCTCGAATTTGCCGGTCAATCTACGTTCCTACTCTCACCTATGGTCATGAGCTTTGGGTCATGACAGAAAGGACAATATCCCGGATACAGGCGGCCGAAATGAGCTTTCTCCGCAGGGTGGCTGGGCGCTCCCTTCGAGACAGGGTGAGTAGAGCCGCTGCTCCTCCACATCGAGAGGAGCCAGCTGAGGTGAGGTCAGCTGTTCTGGATGCCTCCTGGATGCCTTCCTGGGGAGGTGTTCCGGGCGCGTCCCACCGGGAGGAGACCCTGGGGAAGACCTAGGACAGGCTGGAGGGATTATGTCTCCCGCTGACCTGGGGACGCCCCGGTATTCCCCCGGAAGAACTGGAGGAAGTGTCTAGGGAGAGGGAAGTCGGGGCATCTCTGCTTAGACTGCTCCCCACCCGGCCCCGGATAAGCGGAAGAGGATGGATGGATGGATGGACTTAAAATTATTTCAGTTAGTTGTCAAGGCAACATTAAAATTTTTTCAGTACTAAAATATTTTTTTTTAAATGAATTAAAGCTATATAAAATATTTCTAAAATACAAATGCTATTATAATTGTTTAAAAAATATTTTTAAACTTTAATGAAAATATAAAATGAAAACCTCAAATATAAAAATAAACAACATTTTTTAAAATAATTTATTCACCCTCATGGCGGTTTAAATCAAAATTGTGATATGTGATAAAAGATTCTGTTAAAAATTAACAACTGCTTTTTAAAAACAAGACAATACTAAGTGAAAAAGCAAAGTAAATACCCAATGATGGCCTTTGTTTCATGTTTTTTGCATTCCATTTTTGCACTGTGTGCATTCCGGGCCTGCAGTGAACAACACAATCATCGGCGGCCGTGGCTCGGTGGTGTTGTCTCTCTCACCTCTTCAGTCTTTCATACTGGAGAGAAATGAAAGGCTCTCTGCCAGCCTCCTGCCAATGCCAATTAGCCCAGGTCAGAGGTCACCACACTCACCAGTGGCTGTGATTCGCTCCATGCTAATAGCTTTAATGATTATTGTCACATCCACATCTACAACTTTGCAGGTAGCAACAGTCAAATTAGATTTGTCAAGGGACAGGTCAAATCCGTAGACAAAAGGGCCGTCATGGGAATTAGAGGAAAACATGTTCATCCTATTGCAGTCAAAGTGAAAAGCGAAAAGTTAGTAGTACTTGTATATCAGAGCAATGCTGGAGGATTGCCTCAGAACAACATCACGTAAATACCCTCTAGGTAGAAGATGTTCTGGTGATCTTGGTCCATTGGGTCTGATAATAAGATGTTGTGGGGTTACTGAGGTGAACCCTAGTGCATGCATTTTAGAGCAGTATTAGCTTTCATGTGTAACGGTCATAGCATGGTACCCTCTACTGGTTAGCTTAGGAAATTTCTACTTTTTACAAGGCCTAGTGTAGAAAAAAAAGGTCTTTTTATGAAAAAAATATTAAGAAGAAAATGGATATTCCTTGTTAACACCAGAAAGAACGAAGGAGTAATATTAGAGGAGAAAATATTTTTTTGTGCGTAAATAAATCAAGATTTCTGTCATTTTCTCTAATTCAGGAATAATCTATTATAGATTATAATCTATAATAATCTAATATTAAGTCGCTTTAATAGTTTTTTTTTACATAAAACAGAACATTTTATGTTAAAACAACTTTATGAAAAAGGTTTGAGTTTAAAGAGTCACATAGAAGTTTTTATGACATAAAGGGATAGTTCACCCAAAAATAAATAAATATAGCGCTATAGCTATAAATATAAAGCTATATAGAAATATATATTTAAAGAATTTAATAAAAACAAAAATACAAAAACTTAAACGGCTAGTTCACCCAAAAAATTAAAATGCTGTCATCATTTACTCAACCTCATGTCATTCCAAACCATGTGATTAAAATGCTAAATTCAATCTGTTCATCATACAAAGTGATCATGTCTCAATTCATATGGATTAGTTTTGCAATCTCTTTATGAACTTTTTGAAGAGTGGTAGTGGTAGTTGCGTAGATGGTCAATGGAGGGACAGAAAATGCTCAGATTTCATTAAAATTATCTTAATTTGTGTTTCGAAGATGAACAAAAGTCTTATGGGTTTGGAACGAGATGAGGATGAGTAAACGATGACAGATATTCATTGCATGGGTGAACTAACCCTTTAAACTAAAATAAAAACTGAAAATATAAAAGCAACATTCTTTATTATAAATACTGTAATAGTCACCTTCATGTAATTTTAATTTTTTTTTTCATTCAATGGAAGTCTATGGTAACCAAAACTGTTTGGTTCCCAGCATTATTCAAAGCATCTTTTGTGTTCCACAGGTTTAGAATAACATGAGGTTGAGTAAACAATGATTTTTGGAATTATACTCTTATGTGCTATTAGGAAGCCCTGCGATTATGTTCAATTATGACATTATGATCACATCATTGTTTTTTAATAAACATTTATAGATTGCAGAATTTTTTTTTTAGCTTTTTCTCAACCTAAGTGCATTGAGTACATCCAACTCATACAGTTCTGTATATGTCAGAGAGGAAGAGCCCGTCTCCATGTGCCTTTCGAAAAGACATGGACATTATGATAGAGCCGCAGCTTCCCTGTGTCACATGTGGGCGTTACGACGGAAAGGTCAATATTATTTTTCTAACATGGCACTCAGGAAGGGGAGCCAGAGGAGGAAAAGAGGGAGTTGCTCTCGCTTGTCTTATTAACATTTATGAATAATTTAACCTGGCACGCCTGGCCATGGTCCAGACACATCATTTCTTAATTGCAATCAGAGGGAGGAAGTATGTTGATGCACAATGATGTATGAATGACAGGCAGGGGAAGAGCTGCTGCTTCTCCAGCACACAACTTACTGACAAAACTATCACTTTGACTTGTTATCGACCTGGTTCTGTGCGTATTTAAAGGATTTTGTCCCTATATAAAAAAAAAAGAACAATTTAATATCAGGCAATGAAATCCAAGAGCAGTGGAAATGATTTAAAGCTCTTTAAAAAGTCTCTGCGATTTTTTTTCCCTTTCAAATGCTGTTCTGGCAGCTAATAATGAGTGCGCTTAAGGGACTTCAGTAAATTTGCTGAACCTTCTCATCGTGCTTGGCATGGTTGCTAATTTTTCAAAGGCAAACATTTTTACAAAGCAAGTTAAGTCTCAGCCAAATTAATGGAGCTCCAGTGCAAACTTTAGATTTATGGAGGCCCACTTTTCTTTCTAATCCCTTGTTATTGTGCGGCAATAACAAATGATGAAATAACTCTGACATGTCTGGCTGCTGTTTTTCAAAAGCAGCGTTTTCCTGCATTTCAAACGCCAAACCACTCAGAGAAGGAGCGGTCTGCATCTCGGAGATGAAAACGATAGCATTTTAATTAACTCCGTCTACAGCCTTGTCCACTGCACCCAATCGGATGCTTGTTCGCAGATGTAACAATTATAGGAAGATCATATTAACACAACAGAGACTGAGCATAAACCTCTCAGACGGTTTGTATCAGCTCCAATGAATGCGTTGTTTTGCAAAACAAATCAATTGGGACATTAGAGGAACCGTTCAAAACATCATTAGAACAATTTGTTCTGTGTCTGTGTTTAAACCTAAAGCTGCTCTTCAAGAAGCCTAAACAACCCGACAAACTGTAAATGAAGCTGTTTAAACTTTATTCAAATTAATTATGGCTCACCTTTGAAAAATATTTAAAAAGCATGTTTTTGGAGATAATTAGCTGATCGTTAGAAATCTATTCATACATAAATACGTCTTGTGATTTAATTACTAATATTAAACGGCAATTCTGCTTTATAAATAATTATTAGATGTTTCATTATTATTAATCACAGTTAGCAGTCACATAATTCATTGTCCCAAGTTTCAAAATTTGTGTTGTGAAAATGAGACTTCAAACTGTCAATTATCTTGCTTTAGTATTCATTTATTTATTTATTGTCATTTATATCAGAGATAACAAAAGCACTTAACCATCTTTCTCAGTCAATCCCCCCCTTTCACTTTTGATTGTTGTATCTTATCGAAAAAAAAAAAAAAAAAAAACGCACTGTGTTGTTTCGAAATAATGCAACTCTTTTGTGCCAGCACAATTATTCTAGCATAACTGGCTTGGGAATATAAAGCAATTATTTCTGCTGGCTAATTATTCGTTTTCATAATAAAGGTAATTTTTCACACAGCAATTATAAGTGGAATCGATGCTTTGAATGAGATGTTGCTCTTTGGTTTTCTTTCTCTCCGGTCAGGTGGAGCGACAGTGTGCTTTAGCAAATGGGATTAACAGGCAGGCCCCTCTTGGGCACGTACGGTGTTGTCCTGGTAACCATTTTGATGCAGTCGATGATGGGGCACACGCTCAGGCAGAGAGTGCAGCCGGTGCAGCTGTCCATGATTACAGGAAGATGGGTCTCAGGGTCAAACTTAATAGCCTGCAAAAGAAGAGGAAGGGGAGGGAAAAAAAAAGCTATTACATTAGAGCAATTATCGACTCTCCATAGGAGGATTTCCCCACTCTTGGGAGAGCTTTTCATGGAGGTAAAAAAAAAGCAACAGCAATGACAGCAACGAGCACAACAGTGCCGTTCTTCAAGGGAACTAGCTGGGCTCCTTCATTGCGCACTGGCTTTATTAGTTTCAGACTCTTTATGTTTTCCAAATGAGGGGGGCAACGGCGGTGAATGAACTCTCCAATCGAGTGACCTCCAAAGACAACATTTAATCTGAAAACATTTGCTAGCTTACATACTTCAGCAAATGAAATCCAGTAGTAATTGCTTTCCCATAAATAGCATGTGCCATAATGTGTAATTATCTGATCTGTGCGTCTGTACCTGGTAGCCCGAGTCATTGCAGGTCATGTAGCATTTGCCACAGTTGATACACATCTCTGGATCGACGAGGGCCTGCACTTGTTCTGTGTTGTCCAGCTCCTGGTAGGCGCCAATATGCTTCAGCGCCCTGGCAATCACATCCTTTACAGGGAGGATAGGCAGGGATTAAAACAGCAAGATAAACAGCCGTAACGTCTCAAAGAAACCGTCTGAATGGCAGCATTCCGTTCTTAAATTAGCTTAATTAAATCTGCACTGGAAGGAGCGGATTGGTTTTGATGTCTGACTGGTAGTTTGTGATCTCCATTTCCTCCTAGAGATCCCTCACAGCATAATCACCTCGAGGAATAAAGCCTTTTAATGTTATGAGCAGCATCACTGCGTGTGCTACAAAAGACAGCGTCAGATTACAGGAGGACAGGCTGCTGGAAGTCTATGGTAACCAAAACTGTTTGGTTCCCAGCTTTATTCAAAATATCTTCTTTATGATCCACATGTTTGGAATAACATGAGGTTGAGTAAGTAATGACAGTGCAAAATATGTTTATTTGTCTAAGTTTGCGTATTGTATTTATTAGAGCTGTCAAATCAATCAGCGTGTTAATGTAGGGTGATTAATTATTAAAAAGGAATGTGATTGAAAAAAAGAATGCAATTAATCATACCCCCTGACCTGTGCATAATTATTATTATTTTTTTTTTAAACATGACATGTCTTAAATAATGTGACACTCGCAGCGTAAGATGCTGAAAAACAGCGGGACATGATGCAGCAGTCATATGACATATGCATGTGTACTTATGACAACAATAAAAAAATAAAAAATAAATAATCACTGAAGCTAATTAACACTACTGTTCAGAAGTTATGGGTCGGTAAGATGTAAAAAAAAAAAAAAAAGTATCTTATGCTCACCAAGGCTGTTTATTTGATCAAAAAATTCTAGTAAAAACAGTAGGGCTGCACGGTATTGAAGAAAAATGCGATATTCAATATGCAATATGATAATGCTTTAAGTGTGTAAAATCAACTTAAATTACATTTAAATAGATTCAAAAACTGAAAATGATATAACCAATATATATGTTTCACGTTCTTCTTGGGAAAAGAATGCATTACTACAACTTCTGTATGTGAACAGCAGTGTTTTAGCAAATTTGACAATGTCATTTTAACATGTTTTCTGTGTGTGCACTTTTGGGTGTGTGTCAGTCAGCGCGAGTACCGCAATAAGATGTTTTCCGCAGCTTATTGCTCTTAATAACTCTACTTAACATTAAGCAAGTCACACGTAAGTAACAGTCACATGCCTAGTCAATTCTCTGCTATAAGCATCAACCGAAAACTTTGATGTTTCACAACTTTTTGAAGTAGCCTATTAAAATCATTCAGATATCGCAAGTCGTTGAGATATGCATATTGTGATATGTTCATTTGCAATATTTCTATAATTTCTATATATTGTGCAGCACTGAAAAACAGTAATACTGTGAAATATTTTTTTTTCAATTTAAAATAACTGTTTTCTATTTTCATATATTGTAAAATGTAATTTATTCCTGTGATGGTAAAGCTGAATTTTCAGCATCATTACTCCAGTCGTCAGTGTCACATGGTCCTTCAGAAATCAATTATGCTAATATGCTCGAGACAGTATTATCGATGTTGAAAACATTTGCGCTGCTTAGTATTTCTGTGGATACGTTAACAGTTTTTATAAAGCAAATACCAAATGTTGATATTATACTTACTTTCACACTGGGGACGTGTGTTTTGGGGATGTTAACTCTAGCGTTACTGGTGTCTATGATCACATTGCCACTGGCGTCTTTTAGGCTTTGCTTGTACTTCACCAAGGCTTGAGTCTTCGTCTGTAAGTATGGTCCAAAGCTAGGCAGACTCTTTTGGAGAGAAGGATGACAGTTGAAATAAGTTCAATTTAATCAAAGGAAGTGTTAAAATATTTGAGAGATCAGTAGTTAATGTACTTTCAGGTAGTTTGAAAGATCATTAAACTTTGATTTGTTCAATTCTATATTTGTCTAGATGTACATGAACTACTGATCTGCTCAGCGTTCTATAATGTATGATAATGGCGTTTTAATTAAAGTTATACCAAGACAAGTTTGAGATGGGCGTCATGTGAATTCATATCCATATTTAAATAAAACTCAGCTTTTTACACCAATCTAATCGAAAGTGTGCTAAAACATCTTTGCTATCACTTCCCACATCCATTTAGAACAAAAGTGGTTGTAGTGCTATCTTTGCCTCTGAGTCTTGCACACATGCCTGACCCTCCAGAGCAGCAGGGCTAAAGAGGCGATTCGTATTCACAGTCACACTCTCGTACCGATGCACCGAGCCTGAGAGGTGGCCATAAAAGTGCCTTGAGGCTTCGTTTCTACAAAGGCCATTCAACAGGAAATGCCGGCTCCACTGACGAGAAATCAAGTTTGCCACAAAATTAGCCATCCTTTTAATGGAGCCATAAAGAGAATCTGCAATGAATTGTTAGGAAATCGTATAATACTACCGGTAATTGCAAGGATTAGCTGGTCAAACTAATGGTTTGACACTAAAATGGTAATGAATGGTAATTTGAGGGAAATGGACTTATGGGTTGCTGATGGGCACCGCTTCCAATAACTGATATTTTCAGTTTTATAAATGCTCTTTCATGAAAAAGTCTCTTTTGGATTTTTTTTTTTGGGGGGGCTAATTATCATATTTATAATTTGAAACGTTCGAGCAAACACTGAATTGACTTAATAACAGTTTCGTTTTGCATCTCTCTTCATGACCTCTCTGTAAAAGAACGGTTCGGTTATTCAAGCATTTTAACAATACCCTATTACACCTCTCCCGCAACAAGTATTCCTTACAACGCCTGCCACAAATCCATTCGTCCCAACGAGAGGACATTTAAATTGGTCTAGCATTTTCCCAGTCACACAATCTCCACAAAGCTGTCATCCACAACCCTTCATTTCCACCATGGCCAGATGGAAGTGTCTCCGCTGCAAAGCAAAAGAATCAAAACACGACAGGAAAGGATCAATTATTAGCCGCCCGCATCAAACTTCTCAAAAGTCTCTTTTTTTTTAAAGTAGCTGCCCGAAAGAGAGCAAAGGCCTTTGGTAAAGCAGGACCTATCAGATGAATCAGAGAAACAAATCTACGGTGGCGGTGTTGACTGCAGGACTAATGGCCAGCTTGGGGTGGGGGGGTGGGGGGGGGGGGAGGCTCATCCTCCATGTATTTATTTCCCTGTAGAGCTAACACTGGTGGCCCTGTTCTAATCCTGCATAAAAGCACTACTCTCTCGGGCACAGGCTGACAGTCTAATGAATCAAGCGCTCCAGCCCTGCAGCAGACAGTCTGAGGAACCCGTCGGCGGCTGGGGAGATAAACGTACACACACTGACTACACACACAGACCTATTTTTTATGCACGCAAAAACACACAGGCTAGACAGAGATGTCATTAACAGTGCATTAGTCAAAATAAACAGAGAGATGACTGGCTCGCTTGTGAGACCTTGATTACATGGCAACTTTGAACCCTACTTTATTTTTAAAGTGGAGACAGTTTACTATTCAAATAAACAGTATAAGGGGTATGCCATAAAATATGATTTTTATATATATTATTTTAGGTCTTTTTTGGATATTTTTGACAGTGATAGTCAAGAGCAGTCAGGAAATGATGGGGGAGATCACGAACACAAGCTGAACTTGAATCACCACAGCTCAAACACTAAGCCACATATGAAATATTATTACATTAATAGTGCAACATATTGGCACCATATTGATTATCGGCAGATATTAAAGAGTTTTTACATTTATCTGTTTCAGCCGATACAGGTTTTTTAATTGTGCATGTGCATATACCCTATTTTTACTTTTAGATTTCCTTTAAAGGGGTTATATGATGCTTTTTAATGTTTAGTGTGTAATGTATCTGTTTGTGGATGTATACGATCTGCAAAGTTGCAAAGCTCATAGTCTCCCACAAAGTGATTTATTCCATCTAACAGGGAACACTGATCCAGACTAAAACGCTTCGATCGAAGTCCAGATATTACATTCTCAAATGTCTACGTCACAATGTAAAATATTAGGGTAATGCCCGCCCAAAGGCATTAGCAAATAAAGAAAGCGAGGCTTCAGTGAATTGTAGCGTTGTCGTCGCGTTGTGGAAGCACTGTGTGTTTGGATGCGAAAGCAAAACCGCTTTGTTTGGCCTTCCGAAAACTGATACAATTTATTTATAAAGTTGTTCCTGAGCAGTAGAACCCAAAAGTTTGCTTGTGCACAGCGCATTTTACAGAGGACAGCTTCTTGTACCAGGGGGAGTACAACACCGGCTATATACAAAGACTACTTTTTACCACTGTGAAATGTTCTGCTCAAGTCCTGTTTGCGAAGTTGGTTCCGATCGATTGGCTTGACCATCCACATTTTCAGAGTCCGACTTGGCTCAAACTGATACGGTAAAACCGACGACATTAACTGTGTGTTTATAATTGCAAAAAAAAAAAAGCCTTGAAAGCTGAAGCTCACGATTATAATAACGGGCTTTACATTTCCAACACACGCTTGACCAATCACAACGCACTTGATCAGCTGACCAATCAGAGCACTCTGAGCTTTTCGGAAGGAGGGGATTTGTAGAAATCAGCACGTTTCAGACAGACTGGGAATAGAGGTACTGCAATAATGTACTGTACAGTTTGTGAACAAAATGTTTCTTGAACATTAAAGCATGTTAACCTATTCTATTGCACCCATTAAACAAAATAATGAACTTTTAAAATAGCATCATATGACCCCTTTAAATCCTAAAGTTTGTTTTATTTAAATTTTTTTTAAACAATTTTTGTAAAAAAAAAAAGTTAAATCTTCTCAAAAGAAATATCCATTTTTTATACTGTTTAAATTATAATGTTGTGATGCCTAAATTTACTTGTAGCATTAATAACAATTGATTTGTTTAATTTTGTATTTTTTTTTTCATTTGATATTGGCCATTTAAAGACATGAAAAGTATTCATTAATAGTCATGAATTGTTCAATAACTTTATAACTATAACACATAAACCACTGTTGTCCACTCAATCTGACTGATCGGAAAAGTATGAAGCGTGGAGCTAAAAAAAATGGTGGTCTCGTTTGATTTAAGGCTTGGCGGTTAACATTGAATAGCCAATTAAAAATGTTTGCTTATCGGCTAAATTTGAGCTCATGTTGGGAGTCCATGAGTTAAACGTATAAAAAATTGCCCCTCAGATTTACAAAGAGTGTGTTTTTCATATGCTATATATTCATATGCTTTTACAAACTTGAGTTGAAATTCTTTTCTGTAGCTACTAATCAACATGCCACAGATGCTGTCCATTCAGCTTTAAACACCATTTCTTCAATGACACTATATAAAATACTCAATTTCAGTTTTCTATTTAGCCTAAAAACAAAAAGCAAATCTGCTGTCCCAAAACGACACAAGACCTTTCAACAGAACAAACATCTATTCTAATACACAGCCCACACAGACACAGGTGCCATGAAACAGAACCAACACTCGATCACGCCTCACTGGCTTACACGTCCTTCTCAAATCTCACCAAAACCACACACAAAGCAACTGACCACCATTTTGCCTCCGGCAGTCTTGTGAGTAAGTAGCGGGTATTTAAATGAAAACCAGCGGAAATCCCCTACGCCTATAATAACTTCATGTCTTCCAGACACACAAACTGCAGTCTGCCCGACTCACAGCAACCCATTCAGTCCTATTAGATGAGCTCTTCCTGTCTCGCTCTCTTTCTCTGCGTTTTCTGTTTAGCGGCGACGAGTCACAGCGTATCTGCTTTATGCTAATTCACTCTTAGATCATTCAAAGGATTCAAAGGAGAGTCTACAAAGCAACACACTTAACAATGAAAAAGAAATATAATGATAGGAGTTTTCACAAAGAATGTTTTTCCTTTTACAAAGAAACACTGAAAGAAAAAGAAAATGACATTTGCTTTGGGCGTCTGCTAAACAGACAGGTTGAATACTTGCATATAAAAGCGAGCACACTAAATAACAGTTATTCAAACGTGTTGGTGGAAAAGGAATCTTTCCTTTTCCTTTCTTTCTATTGAGATGGATTTAAATTTTTTTTTTTTTTTTTTTTTTTCTGGTCCACTCCACGAGGAGTGCTGTTTTAATGAGAGGAGCTACACGCACTGCCAAATCTCATGTACCGGGCAACCAGAAAGCCTCTGCTAATTAGATGCAGAGCTTTCCAAAACACAAGGCTTGTCAATTCTCCCATCTCCCCTCTGGATTATAAATCAAGAGTGCAGTGGAGGAAGGAGCGCACATTATGTCAGTGTGGGCTGAGTGATTTAAATTATACGAGAATTAGAATGGAAGCCCGTCCTCCTATGTTCTGTAGCATTACGCCGATTGCCAAGGGATTCTGCGAGAGAAGCGTTAAGCTTTATCCTTGCCTTGTAATGGCCGCTAATCCCACTTTAACAGCCAAACAGACCTATGCTACGAAAAGCATATTTCAGTAGGACATCAGTTGAATCGTTATTGTTGTCTAGATGTGACTCCCTAATTCTTACACTTATAAATCCTACTGTATCATATTTGATATGTACATTTCTAAGGCCTCTAAATTATCAATATGTTCAAAACTTTGCTGAAGAATCTGTTGCACACCATTTACTGCATGGCTTCTGTTTTCTGATTGACAGTTTACTTTTTTAGTAAAAGTTATTTTTAGTAAAATTAAAAGTCTTTTTAGTATAATTGTAAAAACGTCCCCCGTCAGGTCGTGGGGCATGCCTTTTTTGCTATAAAAAGTAAATGTAAGAATAAGTGATAAACAGTTACTGGACTGAAGCAACTTGATTTTTTTCAATCATTATTAAATTGCTTTGCATTATATGTTTTGCCCCCTACAATTAAACTAAACAACTTTGATAATAAAACTAAGCATTTAAATATCATCTTAAAAAATCAAGTCAGGAATCTTGGTGTGTCTCCAGAGTCAGACCTTAGTTTCAGTAGTCATGTCAAAGCAATAACTAAATCAGCATACCATCACCTGAAAAATATTGCAAGAATTAGATGCTTTGTTTCAAGTCAAGACTTAGAGAAACTTGTGCATGCTTTTATCACCAGCAGGGTGGATTACTGTAATGGACTCCTCACTGGCCTTCCTAAAAAGACCATAAGACAGTTGCAGCTCATACAGAACGCTGCCGCCAGGATTCTGAGCAGAACCAGAAAATATGAACATATCACACCAGTCCTCAGGTCTTTACACTGGCTCCAAGTTACATTTAGGATTGATTTTAAAGTATTGTTACTGGTATATAAATCATTTAATGGCCTAGGACCCAAATACATTGCAGATATGCTCACTGAATATAAACCTAACAGATCACTCAGATCATTAGGATCACATCAGCTAGAAATACCAAGGGTTCACTCTAAGCACGGAGAGTCTGCTTTTAGCTATCATGCCAGCCGCAGCTGGAACCAGCTTCCAGAGGAGATCAGATGTGCTCCTACAGTAGTTACATTCAAATCTAGACTCAAAACACTTCTGTTTAGCTATGCATTTACTGAATGAGCACTGTGCCACTGTTCGTCCGACTGTTTTTACTGTACTTTATTTTATTTTTTATTTTAAACAGTTTTAGTTATTCTTATTTGTTTTGATTATTTTAATTTCTTTATTCTAAACTGTTTTAATTATTGTTATTTCTTTTGATTTTTTTTTATTTGTATTCTAAACTGTTTTAATTATTGTTATTTCTTTTGATTATTTTTTATTTTTTATTTCTTCTATGTAAAGCACTTTGAATTACCATTGTGTATGAAATGCGCTATATAAATAAACTTGCCTTGCCTTGCCTTGCCTACTCTGCTATACATACTGTTATAATGATCTCACTGATTTACATTACAAGCTATCAGATCTTTGTTTTTGGCCATATAAATATTAGAAACTGCTCCAAATTATGAAATTGAGGTGTATTTTCTTCCTCGAGTATGAGCTCCATATTCTACATCACAATTTATGAGCCATAAAAGCCTGATGTATCATATATATGATACTCAACAAACAACACATATGCAAACTTTTTTTTATTTTTTATATTTAGTCTAAATGTTCAATAAACTGTTCCATTTCCATGTTCCATTATTTCACATGTCAGGCTTTATAAGTTTGACACTTCATAGACGATGAGGGTAAAAGCTCTTATAAAACTCAGCTATTTTTTTAAACACCAAACAAAGTAGCTTATAATCAGTTATAATCAACTTCATTATTTAAAGTTTGGCTTTTTTTTTTATCCAATAGCGCGTTTTCAATTTACAGGATCCTAATGGCACTAAATAATACAGAATAAAATAATGAAACATTAATCCCACAAGCTCATTTTAATTTAAGGAGCTCAGTGCTGGTATCATGGTGGGCATTGATCTCTGCACTTTAATTGGCTTCAGGCAGTGAATTTGCCCTTGTTTGGCACAGAAAGAAATAATGTATTAGTCAAGACCACACATCAGATAATGGAAACCTTTTGCCAGTGTCCTCACTTCATTTCTGAACAACAGCAAACATTCAGATAGCCGTGGGATCTGCTTTACATGCCGTTTTTCTTCTTAAAGGGATACTCCACCCAAAAAATGAAAATTCTGTCATCATTTACTCACCCTCAAGTTGTTGCAAACCTGTATGAGTTTCTTTCTTCTGCTGAACACAAAGGAAGATATTTTGAAGAACGATTGGAACTTTGGCACCATTGACTTCCATAGTATTTTTTTTTCTACTATGGAAGTCAATGGTGCCAAACAACTGTTTGGTTCCAATCGTTCTTCAAAATATCTTCCTTTGTGTTCAGCAGAAGAAAGAAACTCATACAGGTTTGCAACAACTTGAGGGTGAGTAAATTATGACAGAATTTTCATTTTTGGGTGGAGTATCCCTTTAAGGAATACAGCGTTCCTTAAAATTAAACATGTAACAACTCTCTAAAGCAAACCAGAACTTGTGTGACCATGATTTGGACCATAAAAACACACATACACACCAATTCATAAGACATGAGTAGAATTTTTCCATGTCATGTTCTCTCTCAGTGCTTGGGTTATAAATTCAGCTAAGAATATCTAAACATCATTAAAACAAGATAAATAAAACGTCTCGGTTACGGATGTAACCCTCGTTCCCTGAGTAGGGAACGGAGACATCCCGTCGGATGACGACGAATGGGGGTTTCGCTTAGAAAGCCTATCCGCTTCGAGTAATACAAAACGAGCCAATGGCAAAGAAATGCCATGGGTCTGCAGAATTTGCATGGAGCAGCTCCGCCCCAACTCGTGGGTATAAAGGGCGGAAATTCCAGCAAAGCAGTATGTTTCCTCGCTGAGGAGCCAAGACTGAGCTCAGGCGATCCCCGCGGTACAGCGGAGAGTGGCAGGAAGACGGAACGTCTCCGTTCCCTACTCAGGGAACGAGGGTTACATCTGTAACCGAGACTTTCCCTTTCGTTGTCACTCCGAGTTGACGACGAATGGGGATACCAGTCTAATCACGCCACCTTCTCGGCTGTCTTCCAGTGCCCTGCGTAATCTGAGATCCCTGTCGTGAGACAGCACGGACGAAGGACTCCTATTAGCACAGGAATACCAAGGTACACTGGAGAGCATATCCCAAGGTTTTTAAGGGAATATGCAATTACTGCCAACCCAGAGGGGGGGGGGGGGGGGGGGGGTCGGGGGACTTAGAAAATACACATATGACCCGAGGGATGCATATGGGGAATCACTGGGGTGTCCAGCCGCAGGTGGAATATTTCAACCCCAGGGGTGGCAAGGTGGCTTGCCAAGGGAAAGACACATGCTCAAAAGAGGCTTACAGTGGAAATACACATGTGGGGGTAGCTCAGAGGAGGTACCATGCACACGGGAGGCACCTAGCCGACGCGCAGGCAAAAGACACTGGCGCCAGCATCAGGAGTGCTGGAGGAACTCAGGGCTTTCGGGGAAGCTCACCTGAGGAGAATATCGCACGTATCCAGTCCATGGAGTGGAATGGCGAGCAAGCGAAGACACCTAACGGGTCCCATGTTAGCTTGAAAAAGACAGTACATGGGAGGAGACTGGCTCCACTCGGAGATTGTTGAATCTGGCGAATGTGTTAGGTGTCGCCCAGCCTGCAGCTCTGCAGATGTCTGTTAGCGAGGCGCCATGCGCTAGAGCCCAAGAGGACGCCACACTCCGGGTGGAGTGGGCAGTCACACCAAGGGGGCACGGTCGACCTTGCTTTGCTTGTAGAGAGCCTTTCCCTTCAGTCTCCCACCATAACAGACAAAGAGCTGGTCTGAGGTCCTGAAACACTGCGTTCTGTCTACATAGATGCGGAGAGCACGTACTGGACAGAGCAGTGCTTGCAGGTTCACCACCTGGTCCCGGAAGGGAGTGGTAGGAACCTTGGGCACATATCCAGGCCGGGGTCTCAGGATCATGTGAGAGTAAGCCGGCCCGAATTCCAGGCACGCTTCGTCAACGGAGAATGCGTGCAGGTCCCCTACCCTCTTAATGGAGGCCAATGCAGTCAGAAGCGCTGTCTTCATTGACAGGAAGTTAAGCTCAACAGACTACAAAGGCTCGAAGGGAGCACTCCGCAGGGCAGTTAGCACCACTGCGAGGTCCCAAGAGGGTACGAGAGGAGGGCGAGGAGGATTCAGTCTCCTCGCTCCTCTCAGGAACCTGACGATCAGGTCGTGCTTCCCTACGGACTTACCTTCTATAAGGTCGTGCTGTGCGGCAATAGCGGCGACATAGACCTTGAGGGTGGAGGGAGACAGCCTTCGCTCCAACCCATCTTGAAGAAAGGAAAGCACGACACCGATCGAACATCTCCGGGGGTCTTCTCGGTGAGAAGAACACCAGCTGACGAAGAGGTTCCACTTCAACGCGTAGAGGTGTCTCGTGGACGAAGCTCTAGCGGAAGTGATGGTAGCCACCACCGCTGGTGGTAGGGTACTCAAACCTGCCTCGTCCCGTCCAGGAGCCACACGTGGAGGTTCCAAAGATCGGGACGAGGGTGCCATAGGGTGCCCCGTCCCTGAGAAAGGAGGTCCTTCCTCAGAGGAATCGGCCAAGGAGGTGCTGTCGCGAGGAGTACAAGTTCGGGGAACCAGGTCCTGGCGGGCCAGTAAGGAGCGACCAAAATGTTCAAAATAGTTCAGAGCTCCGGGGATATAAATGGCACGAAGCGACCTCAGATGCTTCTGACTCCATAGGAGGAGGTGGCGGGCGAGTTGCGACATACGGCGGGAGTGCAGACCACCCTGATGGTTGATGTACGCTACAGTCGCGGTATTGTCTGAACGGACTAGTACATGCTGGCCCCTGAGCACGGCTCGGAAGCGGCGCAGGGCGAGTTGTACCGCCAGCAACTCGAGGCAATTGACGTGCCATAAGCGGTGGGGTCCTGTCCAGGAGCCCGCGGCAGCATGTCCGTTGCACATGGCGCCCCAGCCCGTGGCAGAGGCATCTGTCGTTACAACAACATGCCGCGAAGCTCGTTCCAGAGGCACTCCGGCCCGTAGAAAACTGAGGTTCGACCATGGGGCGAAGGTCTGACGGCAGGTCGGAGTAACTGGTACTCGGAAGGTGCCGTGATGCCATGCCCACCTCGGGACTCGGTCGCGAAGCCACAGCTGAAGCGGTCTCATATGAAGCAATCCGAGCGGCGTTGCCGCGGCTGCAGATGCCATATGCCCCAGGAGCCTCTGAAAAAGTTTCAATGGAACCGCACTCTTGCCCTCGAACTGTCTCAGGCAAGTCAGCAGTGATTGTGCGCGCTCGCTCGTAAGCTGCGCGGACATGGCGACCGAGTCGATCTCCATACCGAGAAAAGAGATCCTCTGCACGGGGCAAAGTTTGCTCTTCTCCCAGTTGACCCGAAGGCCCAGACGGGCTACATGGCGGAGCACCAAGTCCCTGTGTTCGCAGAGCTGATCTCGAGAGTGAGCTAGAATCAGCCAGTCGTCGATATAGTTCAGGATGCGAACCCCGTGTTCCCGGAGGGGAACAAGGGCTGCCTCGACGACCTTCATGAAGACGCGAGGAGACAGGGCTAGCCCGAAAGGGAGAACTGCGTACTGATATGCCTGCCCCTCGAAAGCAAACCGAAGAAACGGTCTGTGTCGAGGGAGAATGGAGACATGAAAGTAGGCGTAGGCCAATCCTGGTGCCGCACACATTCGAAAACGCGTTTGGCGGTGAGCATCTTGAACGGCAGCCTGTGAAGGGAGCGGTTCAGCACGCGCAGATCCAGGATTGGTCGTAACCCACCAGTTTTCTTGGGGACAATGAAGTACGGGCTGTAGAAGCCGGACCTCATTTCGGCTGGAGGGACAGTCTTGATCGCACCCTTCGCCAGCAAGGTAGCAACCTCCGCTCTCATGATAGGGGCATTGCCACCGACCATAGTGGAGCGGACTCCCCTGAAGCGGGGAGGAGATCGCGCGAACTGAATCGCGTAGCCGAGCCTGACTGTTCGAGCGACCCAGCGGGACAGGTTGGGAAGCTCTTGCCAAGCTCCCAACGACTGTACCAGCGGGATCAAACGAACTACAGACTTCCCACCGGTGGTGCAGCGAATGACTGGCCCAGACGTGGACGGCATAGCGGCCCGGTGTGGGGGCACAGTCATTGACCGCGTCCTGACAGAGCAGACCAGGGAAGGACGAACGTTCCACGGGGGTCTGCTCTGCCAGGGGTCTGGCGTCAGAGGAGGATGAGAGCGGCACGGTCCGGGGACGGCGCGCACTGTCATCCGGCTCTGGGACAGAGTAGGACGAGGGGTGCACGGCCCGGGGGCGGCGCACCGTGTCGTCCGAGAACTCTGTGTGCTCAGGGATGAATGTGTCACTTCTTTCTTTAACCACATAAGGGTGCTGCCCACCCGTGGGTGAGCAGCGGTGGAACAAAAGATTCTCCCCCGGCCCTCCACTGGGGGAAGGAGTGGTCCTGCTACCATCTTCCGAGAAGTGAACATCATCCCTGAGCAGCCCGTCTCAGGAGCGCCGCTTGGCCTGGCGTTTAGCGGGGGGCGGGGCAGGAGAGGGCTGGGGCGCCTTCTTGCGGCTTCCTCCACGACCGGGCCCAGGTGAAGGCTGCTGCTTGGGCCGGGCGGGAGGGGCGGGAGCCGCAGGAGGGCGCCCTCGGCGGCGAACAGACTGAGTATTCTGGCCGGTTGGCTGGGTGGAGGCAGCAGCGGGCCGTCAGGGCAGAATGTGCTTGATCGCCTCAGTCTGTTTCTGTGCAGTCGAGAACTGTTGGGTGAAGTCCTCGACTGCTCCGCCGAAGAGGCCGTCTTGTGATATGGGGGTGTCGAGCAGCCGAGACCGCTCGGCATCCCGCATATCAGCAAGATTCAGCCACAGGTGTCTCTCCTGGACCACGGCTGTGGACATCACCAAACCCAGGGAGCGTGCGGTCACCTTCGTCGCTCGGAGAGCAAGGTCGGTGGCGGCGCGCAGCTCATTGAAGAGCCCTGGGTCTCTCCTACCCTCGTGCATGTCCCTGAGCATCTGGGCCTGGTAGACCTGCAGAATGGCCATGGCATGCAAAGAGGTGGCTGCCTGTCCCGCCGCTCTGTAGGACTTCGCCACAAGCGTAGACGAGTACCTACAGGCTTTGGATGGGTGCTAAGGCTCACCACGAGAAGAAGCGCTCTGAGGACACAGTTGCATCGCAACAGAGCGTTCAACCGGGGGGAGCCCAGTGTACCCACGGGCAGCCGCCTCATCGAGGGGAGGAAAGGCGGATGAGACCAACGAGCGGTCACGGGAAGAGCTGGGGGTCTTCCAGGACTTCAAGATCTCATCATGCACATCCGGGAAGAAAGGTATTGGGGTTTGACGCGGACGGGGGTCCGCGGCCTTACCCAAGTACCAATCATCCAACCGCGAGCGCTCGGGACAGGGTGGAGGGGTCCACTCTAACCCGATGCTCGCGGCGGCCCGGGCAAGCATGGCCGTCATCTCCGGATCAGACTCAGGCACAACCGTATGCACACCGGAAGGTGGCAGCTGCGCTGAGTCTTCACTTCCAGAAGATTCAGACCCACCTTGTGATGCTGCGATAGACATCGCGTCCTCCTCTGGAGCGCCAAAGGAAACCCGCGGGGCATCCGAAGATGGTCCCGCGGAAATCCTCTGAACACTCGCGGGTTGCAACATTGGAGAGGGTGCGGCTGGGCACGGACTGATAGTCGGCGCTTTGTTCCAAACCGTCACCCTCAGATCACCCTGGCCACCAGCCGAAGTACCAGCTCTATTTCTAGAACCAGTAGAACGGGGGATGGATGAGGGGACTCTCACTCTTGCGAGATCACCGAGTCTCGACCGTAATGTTGCGATGGTCATGTTCCCACAGAGAGAACATGAGTCATCCACGAGCGCTGCTCTAGCGTGATCAATACCCAAACACACTATGCAACGCTCGTGCCCATCAGAGTTGTCAACGAGTCTACCGCAACCAGAAGTGCACGGGCGATGCATCTTTAAAAAGACGTGCCACGTGCAAGCTCTTTTGTGAGAGAAAAGAAACTCTGACTGTGTTGAAGCACCCGGGGAGACACACACTCGCTGTCAAATCACAGACAGATAGGCAGGAAGCGCGTGCTCGCCGGAGATCGCCGTCACACCAACACCAGAGAATCTTGCTCGTCTGTAGAACTGACAATTTCAGGAATGGCTTGTGGAACGAAGGATGAACTTGCCTCCGAAGCGAAAACATAAACCCCCCCCCCAAAAAAAAATTTTTCATTTAGGATTTTCATTTAGGGGGTATGATAAAAAATTTTTTTTTACAAATTAAAAAGTAACACTTTAGTTTAGGGACTTATGCTTACTATTATCTAGTTTCATTACTATGCAATGGCATGGTTTTATAATCACTATGGTCCCGAATTTGAGGCAGGTTAGCTAGCGGGTTCGGGGCTTCCCCGAGTAAATTTTGAATTTCTCTGAACTACAGATGTGCATTTTAAAATGTTGTGAAGGCAAAAAAAAAAAAAAAAAAAAAAAAATTCGATAGCAACAGCTTTAAAACCATGTCAGTGGGCAACTGATTATTTTTCTCTCCTCATCAGCATCACACTCTTTTTCTCTTTGTTTTTATCTTGCCCTGTCTCTTCCCCTCCTAAAGTTGGCTTTTTTAATTTACTAAAGGCTACAATTTGTATTTTATTCTCAATATGTACACATTCATTATTAATCCTGTGCCTAACATAATGAAAACGGCTTTGTTCATGTTTCTTGTCCCCTCACAATGACAGTAGCCTAAACTATTACACTAGGCTACATGTTAAATAGGCCTATTTTGGCGAAATTAGACAAAACTATATTAGTTTGCCTAATTATTTTTTGTCATTCGTTTAACATTTATGACCTAAGAAAAACCTGTCAAATATATAAAGTTAAGTTTAGCTACTTATATCTTATCTCGCACTTGACCGTACACTGAAGCGTCGAGTTGCACTGTTAAAATTCGCGCTCAGCGTCTGTGAACATAAAGCCCGCCTACTTTGATTTGATTGGTCATCTCAAATATTCTGACATTGACGAGCAGTGACAGACCAATGAGGCTCAGAACACACACACACACACACACCCTGTCCTCTGTTTCTGACGTGCTCTCTGCTCGGCGCCGCTGCGGATTAAAGATGAAAAATGAAGAACGCGCTGAATCTGATTATAACAAGAAGTTTGATAATTGATTTTTCATTAGGCTATTTTTGGTGCCCCCTCAGCACTTGGTGCCCTACGCACAGCGCGTGATGCGCGTGGTGGGAGCGGCGGCGCTGCCCACGAGGTGGGGCGGAGCTGCTCCATGCAAATTCTGCAGACCCATGGCATTTCTTTGCCATTGGCTCGTTTTGTATTTCTCGAAGCGGATAGGCTTTCTAAGCGAAACCCCCATTCGTCGTCATCCGACGGAACTCGGAGTGACAACGAAAGGGAACAAAGACTGCCAAACAAAGACTTGTTTATACTGTATATATATTAGATCAGAATAAATAAAGAAAATGTGATTTTTTATATATATAATATAATATAATATAATATAATATAATATAATACTTTGCATAAATTATGTAATAGATCATATCTTTTAGCTACGTCGTCTATTTTGCACAATTACAAGGTTTATCATCCTTATCTTTAAAAATGTTTAAACATTTTTACTGGACAACAAGACAAAAAAATAATTTTTTGCAAAGTATTTGCATATATTGACAAAATTATGATCTTTCAATGTTTTTAAATAAAAGCAAATAAAAGTGTCTAAACACCCTCCTCCCACTCCTTATCTCCCAAAACTGTGTGCTTGTTTCTGGACAGAGCTCTACAGACACCCTGTTGGAATGAGAGATATATTTCGCCCCTCATGTTTTTTTAAAATCATGTCGTAGTCGAAGAATAGCACTTATCAGTTCACAGTGTTTTCCCCCCTCCATCACTTTGAACAGAAGCACAAAGCTGTTTATGGAGAGAGAAACATTTGCATATGTTTGTGTGCTTTCGTTTTTATGCTGAGTGAATACGGTGTAGTGATGGGGAAAATATTTTTTTGTGCAACTATGAAATTTCAATGGAGGGCTGAGACCAAGAGAGAGAGGCAAACATAATCACAATTCGAATAATTTAGTGATATAAAAAATAAATATATGGTAATTCTAGTCGAAAAACACACCAGCTTTGATTATCTAACATTTCAACACCCTCACATTGTTGTTCTCTCTGTGTGTAATGTAATTCACAACTAAAGCCCAAAATAAAATAAAAACTCTCTTCGTTGATATCGATCACAGAAGTATTTGTTAAATTTGTGCAAAAGTAGATGGGTTTCACACCACATTTGACAGCACAGCACAGCTGAGGGCCACCATTGGTCAAACGGTCACGGGGTCACTAACTGGCCTGAGGAAGCCTGGGGCTTCTTTCACGCCAAGCAGAGGAAAGTAAATTACACTCAATCCTTTTAGCATCACCCTCATGACTATGTTACTAGCACCCACAACCTTAAACATCCTTCATGACACAGTAAAGCATGATCTCCACACCAGGCGGATTTTGCCTGTTTAATTGCAACACAAATCACTAAAGGTTAACCAGAAAAAGAGTTTTGTTTTCTAAAACGAGCCTTAGGCGACCAGCCACAGAGATGCTCACCTTTCCGACGAGCTCCTCCACGCGGGGGACGGGTTTGCCCTTCTGGTGGCGTATGGTGGGAGGAGACTGTCCATCCCAATCGTGCAGCTCCTCCATGCTTTTTAGATAGAGCAGCGCCTTCAGGCCTAAACAATAGTCCTCAATCACTGTGAAGTCCTGGTTCTGCACAGCACTGCACACCTGTTAAATATGCACAGATAAACAGACCTCAGGGCCAAGACTCCTTTGAAACACCAGTGATTACACTACCCACATCATCTTTTAGTGTGTGTCTTCATAAAAGTAGTGTGTATTCAATGGCTCAATGCAACAAAATAGAAAGAAAGCAGATTGTGTGGTTTCAGAGCTATAGGACGGAGTTTCATTTAATTTAAGTTATTTACTGATAATCATCCTCTCTGCTGAAGCTCTGAAATCTCATTCACGTTCACATTAAAAAAATGGCCAAACCTTTGAGCTACACACAGCCAGAAACAGCTCAAACTCTATTTAATTCTACTGTTTAAGAATAATAGCACCTATTCTGTTCACTTTTTCTGAACATTGAATAGGCATTGAAAAGTTTGGGGTCAGATATTTTTTTAAAGAAGTTAATACTTTTATTCAGCGAGAGAATCCACAAAAGATTTCTTTTGAACTTTCTATTCATCAGATAATCCTGAATTGTGTCAATAATGGTTTCCACAAAAATATTCAGCAGCACAACTGTTGTAATTATAAGAATTCTTTCTTAAGCATAAAGGCATCATATTAGAATGATGTATCATAATTTGTCACAATGTTTTACAACATTACTGTTGTTACTGTATTTTAGAATAGCCTTGACAAACATAAGAGTTTCCTTTAAAAAACATTAGAAATTCTTACTGACCCCAAACGTTTTAACTGTAGTGTATATGTCTGTCTGACATCAGGAAGTTGTGGAAGAATGAGTCGTTTCATTTTGAAAGTTCATAATCCATTTTTTCTCTCTCTCAAAAGATCAAGGAAATTTTTATTCCCCATGATATGACCTCTTCAATAATGAGATAAAGTCTGCAGACAGTCTCAAGTTAAACAGACGCAGAGACTATCCAAGATTTATCTTCTCCACCATAGAGAGGCTGTTTAACCCCTCACCTCAAATATCATCTAAACGTTTCCCAACAGAAAAGTAGTTTGCATCGTTCTTCACTGATAAAATCCAAGGCCACCAGACAAACCACAGCTGGCAGTAGTCCTTTTGGAGTGGTTTTTAACTCTCCATCTCCTGTTGTAAAAAGTAAAATGTCCATTTTTCCACTCATCAGCCCAACTAATACTAATCAGGTCACATCACTTATTAATTCTTTAAGGGTCTTTTTTTTTTTTTACCCATTACACGCTAACTTGCTAAAAACAGTTTTAAACTCCTAATTACTGGACATCCTGAACATTGTTAATCAGTTCCTTCAGCAAGGATTTTTCCACATAATTTAAAGACAGCAATCGTTAAGCCTCTAGTGAAGCAAAGTGATTCTCCTCCAATCTTCTATTTCTTGAAAACATAGTATTATTACTGCTCAATAACTCTCTCAACATTCATAATCCTAATGAGACATTCCAGTCTAGCCTCACCATGGACCTAAAATTGCTTTTAACAGATCTGCAAGTAATAAGGTCTTTCTGTCAATCTTAGATCTTTAAGATCTCAGTTCATCTTTAAAACTTTGGTTCATAAGATTGTGCTTGATTGACCAACCAATCAGTTTCAGTCCTAGACTATCCTATTTAAGTGACAGGGAAAAAGATGTTGCACTGTGTGCACAGACACCTTCAGATACTGTATGTTGTGGTGTTCCCCATGGCTCAGTTCTAAGTCCTTTATTATTTAAACCTTATATGCACCCATTAGCTGGTGTAATGAATCGATATCCTTCATCAGTATGCAGATGATTACAACTTTCATTTTTTTTTTTTACTTGCACCAGATGCCCACAAAACAATTAACACACTGCTGGACTGCATACAGAAAGATACTTTAAAAGTTATAAGTGAAGATTAGCCCTTTCTGAATCTAAAGACTCTTTAAAAGTAAATATAGTTTTTACTATGCTGTGCCATATCTACACTAATTGTCTCTAAAGTTAAAAACATTAGGAATCGTGACAGCAATGTTTGTAAAACAGCATATTATTACCCCTATTGACAGTGAGAATCTCATCTTTTGTCACATCAAACCTTCACCATAGCAATAGTGTTTTGGGTGGCCCACATAAAAGCTCCAACAAACACTTATAAAGAGTTCAGAAAGCAGCTGTACGAACGCTGACTCATACTAGACTGAGGAATCACATTACTCCAGTGATTAAATCTCTTTACTGTTACTTGTGTTGATTTCAAGATCCTTTTAATGTTGAAATGTCTTCATGATGTTTCTCCTACATACCACAGCAAACTGAAAACCTGGCAACCTACATGCAGTTTTAACAAGTTTAGGTTTCTCTTCTCTTCTTGTTTGCATTTTATTTTATTTTATTTCTATCTGCCCATTCCATGTTCTCTTTCCTTTCATATATATGTATGTGAATGTGTTTATATGTACACTGCTGTTCAAAAGTTTGATCAACATGTATTTGATTATAAATACAGTAAAAACAACAATAATATTACCGTTTAAACTAATATTTTATTATACTTTAAAAAGTCTTTTATTCCTGTGATGGCAAAGCTGAATTTTCAGCATCATTACTCCAGCCTTCTGTCATAGATCGCTCCTCTGTGGCTCTCTCCGATCGCCAAAGGACACTGTCACCTGAGTACTGAACTTCATTTCCCATCAGCCCCGTACCTAGGTCTAATCACCGGCACAGGTGTACCCACTTTCCTCCTCCATATAAACTGTCTCTGAACTGCTACACATTGCGAAGTCTTGTTCTGCCCCGGCTAACATTTACGAGCGTTATTTCTACTTTGATTGCATCCCTGTTTAACCCTGTAATCACACCAGTGTGATCAGTCTTGGCTGGTCCCTGGAGCGTACGATCACACCGGTGTGATTAGAACGGTCAGTGCATCGCGTGATCAACTGCTAAATTCAAACGAGCTTTCGCGCGTTGGCTGGCGCTGAGCCAGAGACGGACGCACTCAGTGCTGTCATATATCACAACTATTGAGTGTTTTCAACCACATAATGTTTATTTTAGGTTTCAGACATTTAAATACACATAAGTACTAGCAAAACAATGATTTTGAGTTTGTAAAATACACACTGATGTCTATGGAAGCGGCAATAAAAATCCTTTCCATTACAATAAGACGACACGTTTTATTCATATAGATACACATTGTGTAAGTAGCTTTACATTTGACCCTATTCTTCTCCCAGTTCACCGGCCACTTACTTTCATGTATTTCGTGAGAAGTGGAGGAATTGACGATTTGTAAATCCAACAGATCCGATTCTCTGAACTGTACAACAAACTAAAATGGCGCCGCCCATTGTGAATACAGCTCAACTAACGCGATCGTTATAAAGATGTTTAAACAACAAAACCCATCCGCTTGCACATATTTGACAATCGGAATATCAGTGTTTCATGCTATAGCTAATACATTTGTGAATATTTTTAATAAAAAAGGAAAAATGACAAAAAAGGAAAAAAGATCATAAAAGATCATCATTCATTCAGCTCTGTGTTGTGATTGCGCTGTGTCACGTGACAAGCAATGACGCGTCACCATGGAAACATTAAAGTGACAAGTTCTAAATAACAGTCGCCTTGAAAAACTCACACTGGGGGGTCAGTTAGAATATTTTAAACTTACGTGTGAAAGGGACAGGGACTTCACCAGAACAGGATCCAGCAGCCATGTATCGCCTTACCACTGAAGTGTCATCCCAAGCCTCAGTACTGGCTGTTCACCAGCAACAGCTCGTGAAATTGACACCGCTGACTGAAGAGCTAGTAAGATCCATGCGGGCGCTGACTACACAGAACATCGCATCAGCTCCTGCCGCCGCCTCTTCCGATCCGCCCATTCAGAGTGTGAGTACCAACTCCGGTAATCCTCGTCTGTCACTCCCTGATAAATATAATGGCTCAGCTGCAAAGTGTAAAGGATTCCTTCTGCAATGCTCGATATTTATCAATCAACAACCCAACTTCTATTCTACCGACGACAGCAGAGTGTCCTTCATTTGTTCACTTTTGACCGGGAGGGCTTTGGAGTGGGCAACGACGCTTTGGGAAGGAGGAAGCTTGACATTTCCCTCATATGCCAGTTTTCTCCGTCAGTTCAGAGAAGTGTTCGAGCATCCAGCCAGTGGAAAGGAGCCTGGCGAGCTTTTACTTTCTCTACGCCAAGGAGGATCTTCGGCCGCGGATTACACTCTTTCCTTCCGCACTCTTGCCGCACAAACGGGCTGGGAGGAGGATCCTTTGAAACTACTCTATCGCAAGGGCCTCAATTCGGATCTTCAAGGAGAGCTGGCGTGTCGAGATGAGGGGAAAACGCTCAGTCAGTTAATGGACCTGACCATTCGCCTTGACAATCTGATGCGCGCACATCAGAGAGAGAATCATCATCTCTCTCTTATTCCATGTACATCCTGGGTGTCAGTGGAAGCACTTGCCGGACGCCCTTTGAGCGCCGGCCAGGTTCACTACATCTCTCAAGAGGTCACTCTAAGCACCAGCACCCTGCACACGGAGATCATCCAACTGTACACCATTGAATTTCCACGACACCCCATCATTCTAGGTCTGCCCTGGCTGGAGAAACATAACCCCACTATTTCATGGACTGATAAACAGATAATCCGCTGGTCCAATACCTGTCAGAAGGAATGCCTGCACCCTCTCACGAAGCTTACTCCGATTGCAACCCACTCCGAGAATCCAGATCTTCAGGAGATTCCTGTAGAATACCACAATCTCGCTCTTGCCTTCAGCGAAAGTAAAGCTGCTCAGCTTCCTCCTCACAGAACCAGTGACTGTGCGATAGATATTACTCCAGGAGCAATTCCCACACGGGGAAGAATTTTCCCCCTCTCTCAACCTGAATCCGAAGCAATGAAAGTCTACATCGAGGAACAACTTTCTAAGGGATTTATTAGACCATCCACTTCCCCCGCTTCAGCCGGTTTCTTCTTCGTAAAGAAGAAGGATGGAGGTTTGCGTCCATGTATTGATTATCGCAGCCCCAACGATATTAAAGTAAAATTTCGCTACCCACTGCCATTGGTTCCTGCCGCCCTATAACAGCTCCGCACAGCAAAGTACTTCACAAAGTTGGATTTACGCAATGCCTACAATCTAATCCGGATCAAGGAGGGTGACGAGTGGAAGACGGGGTTCTCAACCACGACCGGGCACTATGAATATCTCGTTATGCCGTTCGGGCTCGCTAACAGTCCATCGGTATTCCAGGCGTTTGTCAACGAGATCTTCCGAGATATGCTCAACCAGAGACTCATTATCTACATCGATGACATTCTGATCTATTCCGAGACTCTCGAAACTCACGTGCAAGATGTCAGAGCAGTACTCCAACGGCTCATAGACCATCAGCTATACGCCAAGATCCAGAAGTGCGAGTTTCATCAAACACAGACAGCCTTCTTGGGTTACGTCATCAGCGCTGAGGGGGTAACCATGGACAATGCCAAGGTACAAGCAGTAGTTAACTGGCCACAGCCCACCAATGTAAAGGAGTGACAGCGTTTCCTGGGTTTCGCCAACTTCTATAGATAGATATAGGTTCATTAGAAACTTCAGCACCACAGCAGCACCACTCACAGCTCTTCTTCGGGGAGGAAGGGAACGGTTAAAGTGGTCATCCGAGAGTAGTACTGCATTCAAACAGCTCAAGGAGAAGTTCACCACAGCACCCATTCTGCACCATCCAGATCCTGAACGAGAGTTCATTGTGGAGGTAGATGCTTCCAATACAGGAGTTGGGGCAATCTTGTCACAACGGCATGGAAGCCCAGCTAAACTGTTTCCATGTGCCTATCACTCCCGCAAACTTACTCCAGCCGAACAGAATTACGATGTGGGTGACAGGGAACTTCTGGCGATGAAGGCCGCCCTCGAAGAGTGGCGACATTGGTTGGAGGGAGCTCGGTGGCCATTCACGGTTCTAACTGACCACCGTAATTTAGAGTACATCAAGGCAGCCAAACGATTGAATCCCAGACAAGCCAGGTGGTCCCTCTTCTTTTCCCGTTTCAATTTTAAGATTACATATCGTCCAGGATCCAAGAATGGCAAAGCCGACGCCCTATCTCGTCAGTTTGACGGTTCCTCTAACTCACCCAGGTCTGAGCCCATACTGCCCTCAACACTTATTCTCGCCCCAGTACAGTGGGATATCATGACCGAAATCTCTGCAGCCCAGAGGGAGGAACAATCACAGCCGGAATGCCCTCCAGATCGCACCTATGTGCCACGAGACCTTCGCATACGAGTATTACAATGGGTGCATAATAATCCTAGTGCTGGACATCCCGGGATCACTGCCACAACCCATCTCGTTACCAACCGTTTCTGGTGGCCCACGCTCCAAGCCGACGTTATCACCTTCGTGCACCAGTGCACCATTTGCAACATTGTCAAGTCCTCCCATCAGAGACCAGCCGGATTACTCCAACCACTACCGGTACCACAACATCCATGGTCCCATATTGCCGTTGACTTTGTCACAGATCTTCCGCCCTCCCAGAACTACACAACCATTCTTACAGTGGTAGATCGCTTTTCAAAAGCATGCAGATTCATTCCCCTAGCCAAACTACCCACAGCTTTGCAGACGGCAGAGGCGTTGATCCAGCAGGTCTTTCGACTATATGGATTGCCGGAGGACATAGTCTCGGATAGAGGACCTCAATTTACCTCCCGGGTTTGGCAGGCGTTATGGGGTCAGCTTAATATCAATGTCAGTTTAACTTCCGGATATCACCCACAGGCTAACGGACAAGTAGAGAGGCTCAATCAGGAACTTACCCGGTTCCTGCGCCTTACTGTCATCAGAAACAACAGGACTGGAGCCGTTTCCTCATGTGGGCCGAATACGCACAGAATTCTCTGCTCAAACCCTCGACAGGTCTCACCCCTTTCCAATGTGTACTGGGATACCAACCCCCTCTATTTCCCTGGTCCGGGGAGCCCACCGATCTCCCGGCCGTTAATGCATGGTTACAGAGAAGTGAGGAGACCTGGAACAATGCTCACGTACACCTTCAACGAGCAGTTCGTCGAGTCAGAGAACAGGCTGAGTATACTCCTGGACAATGGGTGTGGCTATCATCCAGGGACCTTCGTCTTCGACTGCCCAGCAAGAAACTAAATCCTAGGTACGTGGGTCCCTTTCAGATTCTTAGACAAATGACACCAGTGTCATACCGTCTAGTTCTGCCATCTACTTATCGCATTTCTCCTACCTTTCATGTTTCCTAACTCAAACCGGCCGGTGGTCCGAGAGGAGAGAGGGACCAGGAAGAGTTCGCGGTCGAGAGCACCCCTCCCATCATCATCGATGGCGAGGAGGCCTACCGAGTTAGAGAGATTCTCGACTCAAGGCGCCGAGGCAGGGAGTTGCAGTATTTGATTGAGATCCTGGGTGAGGTCACAAGACATACTGGATCCCGCTCTTACCGTTGAGGTTCATCAGAACCACCCTGAGAGACCTGCCCCTCGACCCCGTGGAAGACCTCGGCGCCGCGCTGGTCCTCGCTTCAGGAGCCGCTCGCAGGGAGGGGGCTCTGTCATAGATCGCTCCTCTGTGGCTCTCTCCGATCGCCAAAGGACACTGTCACCTGAGTACTGAACTTCATTTCCCATCAGCCCCGTACCTAGGTCTAATCACCGGCACAGGTGTACCCACTTTCCTCCTCCATATAAACTGTCTCTGAACTGCTACACATTGCGAAGTCTTGTTCTGCCCCGGCTAACATTTCCGAGTGTTATTTCTACTTTGATTGCATCCCTGTTTAATGACCCTTGCCTGTTCGCTGTTTCACGTCTCTTGTCTGCTGCCTGCCTCGACCCTTGCCTGGTATTGTTTATGATTCTGGATTTACTATTATACCCCTGTTTGCTGATCTCTGTATTTCGCCTGTCTGACTACTCTTCAATAAATACTGCAAATGGATTCGAACGTCTCTGACTCTGCATCACACCTTCAGTGTCAAACGGTTCTTCAGAAATCATTCTAATATAATGATTTGCTGCTAAAGAAACATATTTATTATTAATAATGTTGAGAACAGTTGTACTGCTTCATATTTTTGTGGAAATCATGCATTTTTTCAGTATTCTCTGATGAATAGAAAGTTTAACAGAACAGAATTTATTTGAAACAGAAATCAATGTACATGTCTTTATTGTCACTTTACTGTTAATTTAATGCCTCCTTGCTGAACAAAATTATTAATTTCTTTAAAAGAAAATCTTACTGACCCCAACCTTGAACGGTAGTGTACACTCTTGCTATTCAGACAAAAATGCAACAAACTGAACTTCACAGGTCTTTTAAAGACACTAATATGCTGGTTTTAGGACACATTCTTTTTGATTTTCTCATTTTTTATTAATTTACTTTTTTATTTTGAATGATAAAAAAACAGTAAAGTGGCTTTGAGATAAATTAGATAAAAAATGGCTTTCAGATGAAAGCAATGTTCATAGAGTAAACCCTAGCATTCATCTTTCTGGAGTCACCCTGGAAGACATGCTGAAGTGCTCCTCAAATTGCCATATTAAAAACATTACTGTACATTACTTCTGAATCTGGATATTGGATCTTTAGTAGGTTGAATATACTTTAATATTATTGATAAAGTAAGAACAATGCCACAACAAATAGAATTGCAGCAATGTTTATGAGATCCTTATAGATAATTACCTCAGTTATATAGTATATATTTACGTTTATAGCAATATATTTATAGATGAACTACAATCATTCTATGAATACTTGTGCATTGCACACACAAAACATAATGATGGCGATACTCAAAACCACAGCATTATGGGAAGAGATGCACTCCAAGTTATCAACACAACATATAACTCAAAAAGAACACCAAACCTGACAACACCAGAGCAAATTATGTACAAAAATGAAAGACAGAGTAAAAACGGAAGTAGTAACCTACATTCATTATTCATGCCACATTGGAACATTACATATATATGACTTATATCTTCAAATATCATCAAATTGTGAACTGGATATTTTATAAAAAAAAAAAAAAAAAACGAATGAGAAAAAGCTTGATCATCATGAGTACCATGGAGAAATGCATGCGGAGCCTCTTGAGTCTAAGAGAATTTAACGCTGTTCATCGGGAAAGCTCACTGGACTAATCTAATCCATGCAGGAAATGGAGCTACGATATGTTCCTGTAACCCGCTGGTGACACCGATTCAACTGTAGTGTAGTGAGGACTTGGCTAGTTTACAACTCCTATTACTATACGAGCCAGCACTCTGCTATTACATGTGGGTGTGATTAAAATGTTTTAATTCCAGTCTTTTCCCCCCCAGAACTCCCAGCCACTTGTGAAACGTTATTTCAGCACATAATGAGTGTTTTGATTTATTTATTTAAAAAAAGATTTCGGAGGCTGTGGCATCATGTTGAGATAATGGGTTTATTTGCACTAACAACTTGTTCAGAGCCATGTTGTAAATTGCAATTTGCTTTGAGATTGTTGTTGCTCCTCGGCTGTAGCAGCTCTGTGTGAGCGTAGCCATTTCTAGATTCCTTATTAAGGATTGATTAGAACAGACTACTTAATGCACATGTTTAAACTCAGGCGTTAAGCGTGCATTTTTTAAAACAAAAATAATGTGTTTTTACCCAAGCCACGGTTCTACAAATGAGGACATCATCAGCCTGAGGCATGCTATAGCCTAGTGGTTTAAAGTCTGATAAATAAAAGGTTGTACCGGTAGGCTCCAGTCACTGGTGGAGTTGATGGTAGTTGGTGATGAATGTAAGTGGTTACCTGCAGGACAGATGCTCCAGTATGAAGAAACTGTAATCCAGACTCTGCTGAGTCAATGCCACCGGTAGCCAAGATTGGGAAGCCAGGAAGTGCTCTTGCTATAGCTGACACCGCGCGCAGAGCTATGGGACGAATTGCATTGCCTATCCAAATTCAGGACAGAAAAAGATTTTTTTATTGTAAAACAATAATTATATAAAATCAGTTCAAACAAATTCAACATGTGATCAGAGCACATCTCATACATTTACTACCATTCAAAATTTCAGGGTCATTGAGAACATTATTTTGAAAGAAATTCACACTTTTATTCAGCAAGGACACATACAAATTATATACATTTACATGAAAGAAATTAGAATGATTTCTGAAAGATCACGTGACCATGTGAATTCCCCTTTGCCATCACAGGAATACAAATATTTTAAACTTTCAAATTTGACAAAACGGTTATTTTAAATCGTAATAAACATTTCACAGTGTCACTGTTTTAATGTATTTTTGATCAAATAAATGCAGCTTTGCTGAGAATAAAATCTTACTGACCCCAAATTTTTGAATTAATGTACATTTCAGCATAGAGTGCCGAAGTGATGACGTCACTTTGTAGGACAACTCGGAAGCTAGCGGCGCATGGGTTCCCTCGATCGAAAAGCTATGCATTTTCCCCATAGACTTTTGGAAAATCGCAAAAAATAAGACCTGTGTTTAACAAAGAGTTGTGACCCTTACACGTTTTGTCTATCAAGATAATCTTTACAAGTTCATCCAAAATGTATACATTTTGAAGCCTATATAAAGTTTTTAAAAAACACAAGCAGACACAATAAAGTTTAAAAAACCACAAGCAGGTTATAACTGTGTGTTCTATGTCATAGATCAAAACGTGAAAATATTTAGAGGCTTTGTTCACCACAGACCTGCAGGCGATTTAGCAAAAACCCATTCAAAAATCCCATAGACTTTAGAGCGAGGGAACCGGGAGTGCTAAAATGCTAACTCACTTTCGCGTTTTGGCCTACAGAGTGACGTCGTAACTTCGGCACTCTATTGCTTCAAACGTAAAAACTGAAGACGTAACCAATAGACAAATTATTGCTCTGTTTCAAAACCTAGTGAATTTCCTATGTAGGTAGCATTTTAAGACCGTAATTTAAAGTCATAAGCACACTCCTAATGCGAAGGCTGTTCACAAGGTAAGCGTCTTAATTATTACGCTGCCTTCTAAGACACCTCGTTTTAGTCAAATTCTATTAAAATCTCTATGATCCCAGAATGCAGCTAAAAATGATTATTTTTTAGTACATGGTTGTCGTGTAAACATACCCAGTTCGAATATTTTGCACAAACGTGAGTATAAACACAACAAGGCTGTACAAGTGGATTAGTAAGGAGCCCTAAGGGGACATGGAGAAGAAGAAGAAGAAGAAGAAGAAGAAGAAGAAGAAGAAGAAGAAGAAGAAGAAGAAGAAGAAGAAGAAGAAGAAGAAGAAGAAGAAGAAGAAGAAGAAGAAGAAGAAGAAGAAGAAGAAGAAGAAGAAGAAGAAGAAGAAGAAGAAGAAGAAGAAGAAGAAGAAGAAGAAGAAGAAGAAGAAGAAGAAGAAAAAACGAGATCCCTTAGGGTCTGTGAAGATTAGTGAGTAGATGAGTTCACCTTTTCAAGATGATGACATTTAATGTCCCTGACAATCTCTGTAGTCAAAGGGTATGGGATTACTGGTGTATTTTATGTCATAGAAAATATTTTTAGCTTGTTTTAAAGAGACTTCAAGAGATTTCCACGACGCATGCGCGAGAATTGCGATCTCCTTCAACTACTTCAGTTAAGTTCTCGCGCGTGCGCGTCGTGGAAATCTCTTGAAGTCTCGTTTCAGGCCTACAAGGAAGAAAAGGAATAGTCGAATAAAGTCGTTATTTTTGTTTGTTTTTTCGCACAAAAAGTATTCTCGTCGCTTGATAAACTTATAGTTGAGCCACTGTTGCGACATGGAATATTTAAACATTTTCTTTAATGACTTTCTGGGCCGTCAAGTTTCATTCCCTTAGGGAGCCTATGGAGGAGTGATACACCTCTCAGATTTAATCATAAATATCTTCATTTGTGTTCCGAAGACGAACGAAGGCCTTACGGGGTTGGTACAGCATGGGGGTGAGTAATTAATTACTTAATTTTCATTTTTGGGTGAACTAACCCTTTAACCACAGACCTTATTTCAGGCATTTAACCAAAACCCCATTAAAAACCCCATTGACTTTGGAATGATAAAACCGGAAGTGCAAAAATGCGTGTTTCTAGGTTTTAAGACTCCTTACTGCAGAACTCTATTGTGAGTCAAATCTCTAGAGTTTGTGTGGCAGAGTTGCTGCCTATGTAGAGCATTTCATAACAGTCACTTAAGAGGTTTCACATCATTTAGGGTAGACATTGAGGCTTTTTTTGTGAGGTCTTGGATCAGAGCGACTGTGTCTACAGGTGTCTGAGTTCACCTATGCAGCAGCACAACCCTCCTCTCCTCGTGCCTTACTGGCTTCATCTCTTGAGGATGGCAGGATTCCCTAATGAAAGCCGAACGGCTTTCTGATCAGCCAGACAGATGGAAGTGTTTATCACATTACATTTAACCTCATTTTCCCAGCAGGTTCCCATTCATTGATCACAGCCGCACGTTTGTCCACATTCATTTCGTCGGCACGGCTCAGAACTCCACTTCCAATGTTTGATGGCTCGAGACAGCTTTCTTTTTTAGCCCCATTCTGGCGTGCTAAACGATCCTCATCACCCACACCATTCCCAGATTGGGTAGATAAATTCAATCACGGCACATATTTTTTTGCATCCCCATGCCGCATGGTTAATTATGTACATATGGGCGCTTCCCTAAGCCTCTGGCATTTCCTGCCGCCCTCACTTTTTTTTCTGCTCTTCCACCTGTTGGCTGAATGGATGACACGTCAGGTAGAATTTGTCATCTCTGCTCTATTCTGACAACCTAATATCATAAGAAGACATTACTCGGCTCGCACCGAAAGCCATTTGGGTGTGATTTAGAGATGGGGGTTTGGCTCACTGCAGCTTAAGTCGAGAGGCTGGAGCTCTGAACACATCATTCCTTAATGTCAGTGCGAGTCAAATATGTTTCGAGGTAATAATGTCCCAGTAAGACATCTGGTTCCAAACGCTACAGCTCATTCGGCGATGGGCTATTGTACTTTGAGTGATGTCACAATCACATTAATATGGACACGACTTGTGCAACAGAGGTTGAGAGCCATCAAAGCACTTGTCATCCTATGGCAGCCGACAACGATAATGTTGTCAGGCAGCACACTTCCACTTTAAGGAAAGCTTCAGTCCTGTGATATTGTTGTGATGTTATTGTGGCACTGGCTCTGTCCTTCCCTGCGCTTTGTTCTTGTTTTTCACGCCAGCCGCGCTGACAGCTCCTGTTGCTCTGACAACCCCAACATGTCCTTGTCAAACAGGGTCGCTCACGCCTGTTTGTCACCAGTACCTGCGGTGAAGTTGCCGGCACATTTTTATTTAAACTTTCAAGTACAATTTCAATGGTCATCATGGCATACATTTATACTCTAAATTAATATTTTGTCTTACTCAACTAACAAGTCAAGTCTCATTTTCCTGTGAGTTTTACTTAAACTATAAATTAAATGGATACGATTATAATTTTTATAATCGTATCCAGGGCTTGACATCAACACCAGCCAATATAATAATAGACATTTTTTTCCTTGTAGTCTTTAAAAAAGGCACCTGAAATAATAAGTACAATGTAGTGTTGTCAAAAATATAGATGTTTCGATACATAAAATCGATACTGAAATTTCTGAAATACTTCCAATACTAATTTTCTGCTAAATAGATACACGATACCAGCTGGGCTTTCTCGCTCTCTCATCTCTCTGACAGAGAGTTGACACACAAACCCGCCTCCCCTCACTCACTCATTTCATTTGTTCTGCAGATTTTGTGCTCACACCCAAAGTGCGTGCACATAAAACCACCTCTCAGTACTAAATTGCGTTCGCTTAACAGTCAAATACACACAAAATAATGTTAACATGCCAGTTTTGGTGAGTATTCACGTAAACACAGTCAGTTATGTTTTAAGTGAATACAAAAACAGTTGGGAAAGAAAACCCATGTGTAACAGTATAATGGAACTGTGCGTGACAGCAGTCTAATATACCTGCTGCCAAATTATGATAGTATAAAAAATATCTATAATGGCAGTTTTTCCCCATGGTATCGATGCCAAAATTGTGTCCAGTGAAAATGCTGAGTGGCTAGTAACTTTAGAAAACCACTTGCCAGTGTGGCTGGTGAGCAGAAAAGTTAAATGTCAAGCCCTGATCGTAACCATGTTGAAGACAAACTTGACCTGAGAGTGCTCAGATTATAAACTATATTCAAGTTTCATACGCTCTAGTAATTTCCATAGCTATCTGCACTCTAGCGTGTAGTTTGCGTGAGGGTGAAAGATTTCCCTAGTCAGATTCCCTGCTCGGGTTCAAGCTGGTCACTCAGACATGAGGTTATGGGCACCACTAGCACCGTATTTGTGAAGAGTACCAAGTATTTGGGATTGATACAATACCCATACATACTTTGCAAAATTTCTCAACACCTATTACACGCTAGCTCTGTGAAAGTACTCACGGTTACTGAGGCTTCTGTTAGGAACCTACATGTCCTAGGCCTTTTCTTTTCTGTATGCTGCTAGTGTCAGCGGTATCACACGTGCTTTATGGAAAGCACAGTCTGTGCTTAGAACAGAGACTATCCTGGACTCGGTAGCGCTCTGTATCTTTCATCAATACCTCATTACTCTAAGCAGTGTCCTATCACAGCTTCCAACGTGAGCGAACACAGCTCCGGACGGGTGCCATCCTCAGTCTGGTCCCGTGCTGAGGTGATTGACAGCTCAGTGAGGCCATCGGTGGCATCTGTTAGTGCGAGGCGTCCGCTCCCAGTGCCAGACTCTCTGATTAATAATTCCAAACACAGCGCGAGACAGAGCGTGGGGTCTTAGCATCCTCTACGATTTCTATCTTCATCCGAATATGTTGTGCCTCAAAAACACCCAGCCAGATAACAAAAGCAAATAAGAGACGGGGATGACAGTGCAGGTCTCTGTTAATTACGCCTACCGATGCTGCCAGGGCGTCTGGGGAACATGGTTTTCCATGCACAATGAAAGAGATGCAATAATATATCTGTGACAGCAGACTAGTCGGTCGGCATGACCATTCATTAAAACACACATCAAATGAAGAGCACGCTGCCAGCTAAATGAAATCACAGTGGGAGGCACAACCAGAGGAAAAATAAAGTGACCATATGATCTAGACTAGAGGTCAGCAATTACCGGAACTGCGGCCTGGATCTGCACCCCGTATTGGCAGATACATTACATATAATCATAAACATAGCTGCATCTGAAGCAATGTACACAGACTACCATCACAGACTATGTTACTTTGACAGCAACAAATGTATAATGTATAGAAAAAAATACAATGGCAGGAAAACTTTTTAAGAAACAGTAGGAGGAGAACTGAAGAAAGCCATTTAAGTTTCTTTATGTTGTTGACAACAAATTTTTAAAGGGATTTTTCAACCAAAAATAAAAATTCTGTCATCATTTACTCACCCTCAACACATTAGACTTTTGTTCATCTACAAAACACAAATAAAGAGAATTTTTATTGAAACGTGAGAGACTTGAAAGCCCTTTACACCAAATCTTTGACGCATCTAAAGAAATTAGCGATTTTCTCTCGGTTTATATGCTAAACTGATTTCATTTTGGCTTTTATTCACATATGAATATTTAACAATACACATAGATAAAGCTCATCAAATATGGTGAACAGGAGAGCTCAAAAGTGCTTGCTTAACGCACAAGAACCAGTGTGCTTTGTTCTTGCATGTACGATTGAGCAGCTTGAAAGCGTAATGGACTTTTTAAATGGAGGGACAGTAATCTTGGGTTTGGAACAACATGAGGTTAAATAAATAATGACATAATTTTTCAATAATGATCAATAAAGATTGAGATATTGTCATCTCCTTCTCGTCTTGACCCAGTGTCATATTATTAGATTTGTATACTAACTTAAAAAAAAGTCAGAAAAATGTGAAAGGAAAGCACTAATTGTTCACACCATAATCAAACCGTGCCACAAAATTAAAGGGATAGTTCACTCAAAAACAAAAATTCTGTCATTAATTACCAGAATTACCAGGGGGGGGGGGGGGAGGGGACTTAGAGAATACACATATGACCCAGAGGGATGCATATGGGGAATCACTGGGGTGTCCAGCCGCAGGTGGAATATTTCAACCCCAGGGGTGGCAAGGTGGCTTGCCAAGGGAAAGACACATGCTCAGAGAGGCTTACAGTGGAAATACACATGTGGGGTCAGCTCAGAGGAGGTACCATGCACACGGGAGGCACCTAGCCGACGCGCAGGCAACAGACACTGGCGCCGACGTCAGAAGTGCTGGAGGAACTCAGGGCTTTCGGGGAAGCTCACCTGAGGAGAATATCGCACGTATCCAGTCCGTGGAGTGGAATGGCGAGCAAGCGAAGACACCTGAGCGGGTCCGGTACTGGCTGGTTGAAGCGAGTAAATGAGAGGACACTGGCTCTACTCTGAGATTGTAGAATCTGGCGAATGTGTTGGGTGTCGCCCAGCCTGCAGCTCTGCAGATGTCTGTTAGCGAGGCGCCATGCGCTAGAGCCCAAGAGGACGCCACACTCCGTGTGGAGGGGGCAGTCACACCAAGGGGGCACGGTCGGCCTTGCTGTTGGTATGCCAAAGCAATGGCGTCCACTATCCAGTGAGACAACCTTTGCTTGGAGAGACCCTTTCCCTTCAGCTTCCCACCATAACAGACAAAGAGCTGGTCTATGGTCCTGAAACACTGCGTTCTGTCTACATAGATGCGGCGAGCACGTACTGGACAGAGCAGTGCCAAGGCTGGGTCTGCCTCCTCCGGGGGCAGCGCTGGCAGGTTCACCACCTGGTCACGGAAGGAACCTTGGGCACATATCCAGGCCGGGGTCTCAGGATCACGTGAGAGTGAGCCGGCCCGAATTCCAGGCACGCTTCGTCAACGGAGAATGCGTGCAGGTCCCCTACCCTCTTGATGGAGGCCAATGCAGTCAGAAGCGCCGTCTTCATTGACAGGAAGTTAAGCTCGACTGACTGCAAAGGCTCAAAGGGAGCACTCCGCAGGGCAGATAGAACCACTGCGAGGTCCCAAGAGGGTACGAGAGGAGGGCGAGGAGGATTCAGTCTCCTCGCTCCTCTCAGGAACCTGATGATCAGTTCGTGCTTCCCCACCGACTTACCTTCTATAAGGTCGTGCTGTGCGGCAATAGCGGCGACATAGACCTTGAGGGTGGAGGGAGACAGCCTTCGCTCCAACCCCTCTTGAAGGAAGGAAAGCACGACGCTGATCGAACATCTCCGGGGGTCTACTTGGTGAGAAGAGCACCAGTTGACGAAGAGGTTCCACTTCAACAAGTAGACGTGTCTCGTGGACGACGCTCTAGCGCAAGTGATGGTAGCCACCACCGCTGGTGGTAGGGTACTCAAACCTGCCTCGTCCTATCCAGGAGCCACACGTGGAGGCTCCAGAGATCGGGACGAGGGTGCCAGAGGGTTCCCCGTCCCTGAGAAAGTAGGTCCTTCCTCAGAGGTATGGGCCAGGGAGGTGCTGTCGCGAGGAGAATGAGTTCGGAGAACCAGGTTCGTGTGGGCCAATACGGCGCGGCCAGCAAAACCTGCTCCTCGTCCTCCCTGACCTTGCGCAAGGTCTGCGCAAGAAGGCTCACTGGGGGGAACGCATATTTGCGGCCCCGCGGCCAGCTGTGCGCCAGAGCATCCGTGCCGAGCCTGCCCTCGGTCAGGGAATAAAACTGGGCGCAATGGGTCGAGTCGTGAGAGGCAAACAGATCTATCTGTGCGTCCCCGAACTGGTCCCAAATCAGCTGAACCGACTGGGGATGGAGTAGCCATTCTCCAGGGAGGGGCTGAAACCATGAGAGCTCGTCTGCACAGTTCAGGATTCCAGGAATATAAATGGCATGAAGCGACCTCAGATGCTTCTGACTCCATAAGAGGAGGTGGCGGGCTAGTTGTGACCTACGGCGGGAGCGCAGACCACCTTGATGGTTGATGTACGCTACACTCGCAGTATTGTCTGATCGGACCAGTACATGCTGGCCCCTGAGCACGGCTCGGAAGCGCCGCAGGGCGAGCTGTACAGCCAGCAACTCGAGACAATTGACGTGCCATAGGCGCTGGGGTGCTATCCAGGAGCCCGCGGCAGCACGTACATTGCACATGGCTCCCCAGCCCGTGTTGGAGGCATCTGTCGTTACAACAACATGCCGCGAAGCTCGTTCCAGAGGCACTCCGGCCCGTAGAAAACTGAGGTTCGACCACGGCGTGAAGGTTTGACGGCAAGTCGGAGTAACTGGTACTCGGAGAGTGCCGTGTTGCCATGCCCACCTCGGGACTCGGTCGTGAAGCCAAAGCTGAAGCGGTCTCATATGAAGTAATCCGAGTGGCGTCACCATGGCTGCAGATGCCATATGCCCCAGGAGCCTCTGAAAAAGTTTCAGTGGAACCGCACTCTTGCCCTCGAACTGTCTCAGGCAAGTCAGCAGTGACTGCGCGCGCTCGCTCGTAAGCTGCGCGGACATGGCGACCGAGTCGATCTCCATACCGAGAAAAGAGATCCTCTGCACGGGGCAAAGTTTGCTCTTCTCCCAGTTGAGCCGAAGGCCCAGACAGGCTACGTGGCGGAGCACCAAGTCCCTGTGTTCGCAGAGATGATCTCGAGAGTGAGCTAGAATCAGCCAGTCGTCAAGATAGTTCAGGATGCGAACCCCGTGTTCCCGGAGGGGAACAAGAGCTGCCTCGACGACCTTCGTGAAGACGCAAGGAGACAGGGCTAGCCCGAAAGGGAGAACCGCGTACTGATATGCCTGCCCCTCGAAAGCAAACCGTAGGAGCGGTCTGTGTCGAGGGAGGATGGAGACATGAAAGTAGGCGTCCTTCAGGTCGATCGCTGCAAACCAATCCTGGTGCTGCACACATTCGAAATTTGGCGGTGAGCATCTTGAACGGCAGCCTGTGAAGGGAGCGGTTCAGAACGCGCAGATCCAGGATTGGCCGTAACCCACTGGTTTTCTTGGGGACAATAAAGTACGGGCTGTAGAAGCCGGACCTCATTTCGGCTGGAGGGACAGTCTCGATCGCACCCTTCGCCAGCAGGGTAGCAACCTCCGCTCTCATGATAGGGGTATTGCCACCGACCATAGTGGAGCGGACACCCCTGAAGCGGGGAGGAGACCGCGCGAACTGAATCGCGTAGCCGAGCCTGATCGTCCGAGCGACCCAGCGGGACAGGTTGGGAAGCTCTTGCCAAGCTCCCAACGACTGTACCAGCGGGGTCATTCGAACCAGACTTCCCACCGGTGGTGCAGCGAGGCGGAATGACTGGCCCAGACGTGGACGGCATAGCGGCCCGATGTGGGGGCACAATCATTGACCGCGCCCTGACAGAGCAGACCAGGGAAGGACGAACGTTCCACGGGGGTCTGCTCTGCCAGGGGGCTGGCGACAGAGGGGGATGAGAGCGGCACGGTGCGGGGACGGTGCACACTGTCATCCGGCTCTGTGACAGAGGAGGACGAGGGGAGCACGGCCCGGGGGCGGCGCTCCGTGTCGTCCGAGAACTCTGTGTGCTCAGGGATGGACATGTTACTTCTTTCTTTAACCACATTGGGGTGCTGCCCACCCGGGGGTTAGCAGCGGGGAATGGAGAACAAAATATTCTCCCCCGGCCCTCCAGGGGGAGAGGGCCGGGGGAAGAAGTGGTCCTGCTACCACCTCCTAAGAAGTAACAGTCAACATCCCTGAGCAGTCCGTCTCAGGAGCGCCGCTTGGTCCGGCGTTTAGCGGGGGGCGGGGCTGGAGAGGGCTGGGACGCCTTCTTGCGGCTTCCTCCGCGACCGGGCCCAGGTGAAGGCTGCTGCTTGGGCCGGGCACGAGGGGCAGGAGCCGCAGGAAGGCGTCCTCGGCGGCGAACAGACTGAGTGACCTGCCCGGCCGACTGGTTGGAGGCAGCAGCGGGTCGGCGGGGCAGGATGTGCTTGATAGCCTCAGTCTGTTTCTGAGCAGTTGAGAACTGTTGGGCAAAGTCCTCAACTGCACCGCCGAAGAGGCCGGCCTGGGACATGGGGGTGTCGAGCAGCCGGGACCGCTCGGCATCCTTAATGTCGGCCAGGTTCAGCCACAGGTGTCTCTCCTGGACCACGGCAGTGTACATCACTAAACCCAGGAAGCGTGCGGCCACCTTCTTCGCCCGGAGAGCGAGGTCGGTGGCGGCGCGCAGCTCATCAAAGAGCCCTGGGTCTGTCCTACCCTCGTGCATGTCTCTGAGCATCTGGGCCTGGTAGACCTGCAGAGTGGCCATAGCATGCAGCAAAGCAGCCGCCTGTCCCGCCGCTCTGTAGGACTTCGCCACTAACGTAGACAAGTACCTGCAGGCTTTGGATGGGTGCTTAGGCTCGCCATGAGAAGAAGCAACAGAGCGTTCAACCGGGGGTTGCCCAGTGTATCCACGGGCAGCTGCTCCATCGAGAGGAGGAAAGGCGGATGAAATCAGCGAGCAGTCACGGGAAGACATGGGAGACTTCCAGGACTTCGAGATCTCATCATGCACGTCCGGCAAGAAAGGAATTGGGGTTGGCAGCGGCCGCAGCCGCTCCCAAAAACCAATCATCTAGCCGCGAGGGCTCAGGACGGGGCGGAGGAGTCCACTCCAACCCGATGCTGGCGGCCGCCCGGGTAAGCATGGCAGTCATCTCGGGGTCTGACTCGAAAAACGACTGCACACCCGAAGGAGGCAGCGCTGTCGAGTCATCATCTGATGAATCCTGCCCACCTTGTGATGCTGCGATGGACATCGCATCTTCATCTGTAGCGCCAAAGGAAACACGCGGGGCATCCGAAGATGGACCCGCGGGAATCCCCTGGACACTAACGGGCACCGTCATGAGAGGGGAAGGTGCAGAGCACGGACTGATAGTCGGCGCTTTGTTCCACACCGTCACCCTCAGGTCACCCTGGCCACCAGCCGAAGTACTTGCTCTATTTCTCTCCGCAATGGGAACATGAGTCATCCACGAGCGCCAATCTAGCGCCAATCTAGCGCCAATCTGCTGTTATGTCTGTCTGTAAAGCGCTTTGAGAAAGCTACTTTTAAAGGCGCTGTACAAAATAAATATATTATTATTATTATTAATACTAAACATTAGTGGCAAATGCAAAAATCTTTCATAAAAACGGATTTAAAAGTTGTGAGAAAAAAAAACATGTCAGAAAAGATTGATTTTCAACTACTTGCCACATAAATTAAAGCACCTTAAACCTGGCCATTGCTGCCGAGTTAAACATTAAATTACTGAATACATTAGAGAATCAAGCCAGTTCCACCGAGAGCTCGGGGCGGCACGCATTTATGTGCCCCTGGATGTTCTGCACATGCTTTTATGTGCTCTGGATATAGGCTTCTGAAACAAAAAGTCTGAGGAGAGCTACTGTACTGGGAGTAGATAAAATATGTGGGGCCACATGGGCCCTTTAGGGCCCCGCTGATCAATAGGTTGGTCTCGGGCAGCGTCTTAGACCATTGCTGCAAGGCTGGGTCCCATGGGAGAGCTGCACGGTGAGGCCCATAAGACTTTAAAAGTGAAAAATATGACAGCCAGTCAGTTTTGCTTGCATAAAATAGAGCCTCAATAGTATGAGTATTAATTTTTAATGCAGGCCGTGTTTCTGACCCTGTCCTTGCCTCTGCAGACATTGTGGCAGCTCAGCTGAAGGGAGAAAGGAGAGGTGTACTGACGTGAAGCTTAAACACACTGAACTCTACACAGCTGAAACTATAAAGCACATACTGTGTGTGAATCATCTGCCATTTAATCTGTTAAATGTTGTTTTATATGTGTGACCACAGAGATTGTCTTTATTAGTGGTAATACGTGCACAGATGCATATTGACCTTAATGTTCTTTCCGAACACTAATAAAAGAAATTTGTAAATACATACATTGTTTGTATAACCTTGACTGTAGTGTACACACATTTTTAGTGATATATGTACAATAATATTACACTATTGCAAAAAAAAAATCTTAATTAGTTATCTTGTTTATCAGTAAAAATATCTAAACATCCTTAAAAGATCAATTAACCGGTACTTGTGTTAAGATATTAAAACATGTTTTTTTCTATTTTCTATTATTTTTTAAGCCTCACTAAATTTAGTTTGATTTATGCTTAAAAAAAATTACCAATAATGTATGAATAATAATTTAATTATTGATTATGATAGGATTAATTGAATGTTGCTTCTCAAATTAATCTATTTTATGGATATTTAAGTAAGATATTTTTACTGGAAAAAAACAAAATCCTGATTGACATTAAATTTAAAAAATGTTTTCGAATTAAAACATTAATTTAAATCTTAAATTAAGTTTATTTTCCTTACCCCACTGGTAATTTATTTTTGTTTAAAGTCTCACTAAATTTAGTTGGATTTATGCTTAAAACAAGAAAAAAATATTTACCAGTAATGTATAAAATATATTATTATCAATAAAAATTTTTTCAATTTTTTGTAGTTTTAAAATGAATTTTAATAAATAAATTTTTTTTTTTAAATTTAATTTCATAAAAAAATAGCGATTGGCATATTAAAGCATATTTTGAATTAAGACTAATTTGAATCTTGAAATAAGTTTAGCTATGTTTTTTACCCCATTGGTAAACTAGATGTTTCTTGCTTTAAGCATAAGTCATACACAACTTTGTTGAAATTATGCTTAAAACAAGAAAAACATATTTATCAGTAATGTATATATTTTTTTATTATCATTTAAAATAATATTATTTAATATTTAAATGATAAATATGTAATTGATTGAATAATATGTAATTATGCTTCTCAAGTAAATCTACCTTGTTTTAAAGATATCTTTAAAATATTTTTACTGGCAAAATAAGCTAAAAATACAGATTAACAAAATTATTTTATTGCAGTGTACTTCAAGCTGAATTCATGTCATTTTTACTATAAGCCTCCCACACTGTAGATCCATTTCTAGAGAGCAGAGAGCATGCCAAGTACTTCCACACCTGATCTAGTCCATTTGTCTGTGCAGGCAGGACCTGACCAGAGCAAGCCCAGACATCTCTGCAGCCAACACCCCCCCCCCCCCCCCCCACACACACACACACACACACACTCTCTCTCTTACCAGAAACGCCACCGTATGTAGTTCTCGCGCCTTTGCCAATCCCAGGCCAGGGTGTGGCGTCAGCTTTGAGAGCCATCAGTCCAGATACGGTGTTGGTGGCTGTGACCCCATCTGCCCCGCCTACAAACATCCACAGAGGTTCTTACAAAAGCCTGAACCAGCCACACTGTGTTGAAGAAGCTGTTTCAGTAATGTAGCAACACATGAATACACTGCTCTTGGTAACCCTGTCAAAAAGATCAGCATCACCTCACCAGGGCCTCATTTATAAATGCAAGGATGATTCGATTTTGATGCTAATTTGTATGGATGTTATCCCATGTTACGCAGGAACAAATCAAGATTTATAAAAGAACAAATTGAACGTAAATCAATACATAGAAAATCTTTTATTTAAAAAGGTTACTGCCCTACATTGTACAATGTCCCCTTCATCCTCTTGTCTTCTATTGTAAAGGACATGACTGAGAATGAATGATGGGGTTAAATGACTTTAATTGCAGTGTAATAAACGGCATGAGTAAGCAGAAGTGAATATCAGGGATAACATGTCTTCGTTTACTCAGAATATGCTGATTACCACTTAGGTCTGTACACACAGATACAACCGTAGTACATTCTATGGAGTATATAAACATCTAGAAGTAGTAGTAGAATAATTATGCATGTCCTAATCATAATGTCATGATTATGGAAATGTAATTTGAAAACGACTGATTAGGTCATTTAAGATAATTTAAGGTAATTTTTTAAATATTTATTCAACAATATTATTGATCTGACTGCACTGACGCTGTTGTATGACAACTGAACTGAGCTGGACTGTGACATATTTTTTTGCAGAACTGCTTTATAGATGAAATTAACTAATTTAATAATTGATGATCTCTGGATAAACACTGAATTTACTTCAGTGTAAAGTTGCTTTGAAACAATCTGTATTGTATAAAGTGCTATATAAATGAAGGTGACTTGACTTGTTAAATGTACACTAGTGTTCAAAGTTTTGTGGTAATTTGTTTTTCAAAGAAATGAACACTTATTCAGCAAGGGTGCATTAAATTGCTCAAAAGTGACAGTAAATACATGTACCGTATAATGTTACATAGTTCTATTTCAAATAGATGTTTTTTTTTCTCCAGATTTTATGACCATACACTAAAATTAGGGATGCATATTGGTATCGGCCGATATATACAGTATTAATTTTTAATGTTATCGTTATCTGCTCGGTAAGAAAATTTGGCCGATATATTAAAGCTCATAAATAATGGATTATTTCCTTCAGCTGAGACTGTTCAGATGCGCACTGTTCACCATGATGGTTTTGAGTTGCTTAACATATGACTGAAATCACTTCAAAAAGGAAAATAAGGTTAAGTGCAGTGTAAATATGTCACATACAATTATAATGAGAACATTATAATTGTGTGCTTGAGTCATGGCTTTTAAATGGTGAGACTTTTTTTTTATCAGGCTCTTAAAAATGATAAAAAAATTGGATTTAGATTTATCGGACAATATATCGGTTATCGGTTTCCAAATACAAAGGGTTATCGGTTATCAGTATCGGCCAAATTTATCATATCGGTGCATCCCAAATGAAAAAAAAAAAATTTATTCAGCAAAGATGGATGATCAAAAGTAACAGTTAATACTTCTATTTCAAATAAATGCTGTTCTTTAGAACTTTTTATTCATCAAAGAATCATGAAAAAATGTATAATAAAAAATACAACCATATTCAACATTGATAATAATGAGAAATGTTTCTTGAGTATCAAATCAGCATATTAGAATGATTTCTGAAGGATCATGTGAGAATGAAGCCATCACAAAAATAAATTATTTTAAAATGACTAATTTTTTAAAATATATTCAAATAGAAACGTTATTTTAAACAGTAATTACACAATATTACTGTTTTTACTGTATTGTTGATCAAATAAATATAGCCTTGGTGAGCATAAAAGATTTCTTTAAAAAAAGTCAGACCCCAAACTTTTGATCGGTAGTGTGTATAAATATATATATAGTGTGTGTAGGTGAGGCTGCTCATACCCTCGTATGCAGCTCTGGCGATGTCAACAATGTTGGTGACGTTTGGTGTGAGCTTGGCGAAGAAGGGGATGGTGGTGGCCCTTCGGACCCAGCGACAGATGTTCCTTACCAGCTCGGTGTCCTAGAGTGATGGGGATGAAGAGTCAAATTTCATTACAGGCTTCTGTAGATCACAGAAAGAAAATGCTATTTAAGACTTGTTTTGACATTCATTCTGGACATTCAGGAACTTCCTGCAGTTAATTCAGGGACTCAAAGACTTGTCAAACCCAAAACGACAAAGAGCACAAACTGGGACGTTTGAGGTGCATATCTCATTCATTTACATTCATCTACTGGTCCATTTTAAAACAGCAAGGCTGCCCTAAATATTCACCGAACACTGGCCACAGAGCACAGAGGCAATGTTCAAAATGTGTTTTCTCTCAATCTCTTTTTTTTCCCTCACTCACATTCAGTCTCTCTCTTTCTGCTGCTCGCCCACCTACCCACACCCACACCCACACACACACACACACACACACACCAAGGACTCCAAATGGTTTAGCGATCCCCTCATGAACTCTCTCAGATGTGGCCAGGGAGGAAAACGCTGTTGTGTCTGAGCATGTCGTCTGAAACACATCGCTGCCTTCATGTTGCTTTTTTACTTATGCGGCTGCCTTTTCCCGCTCCCTTCCCCCCAGCATTCTGTCAGAACAGCCCAGGTCTCTCATGTCCTTGTCATTCAGTAAGCAACAATATATGATATATAGAGATATAATATTTAGATTAAAACTAAGTATATTGCGTGTGCAACTTTCTGATAGGATTGCAGTCAAGTCCAGTTACACAAATGTGTCTCTAGCAGTGATTTTGTCTGTTTGTTTGAAACAAAAATTAAATTAGAATAAATGTAACATAACCTTCTACTATTGTTACAAACATTTAATAGACAAGTAACCCCGATCACCCCTATATCTTATATTCTTTTATATCCAGTATGCACACCATCATTCAACAGTTTAAAGTCGGTCAGTTTATTTTAATTTTTGAAAGAAATCTCTTATGCTCCCCAAAAATGTGCATTTATTTGTAATATAAAAACAGTAATATTGTGGGATATTCTTACAATTTAAAATTCTATTATTATATCTATATATTTTTAAAACATAGGCTAATTTATTCCTGTGATGTAAAGGTGAATTTTCAGCATCATTACTCCAGTCTTCAGTGTCACGTGATCCTTCAGAAATCCTTCTAATATGCTGATTTACTGCTCAAGAAACATTTCTTATTATTATCAATGTTGATATTGTGCTGCATAGTAATTTTGAGCAAACTTGACTCTTGATCAATTTAATGCATCCTTGCTGTAAAAAATGTATTACATTTATTTTTAATTTTTATTTTTAAATCTTACCGAGCCTGGTAGTGAACGGTAGTGTATATTTAATGCATTTGTTTCTTTAATTTGACAACAGAAATAAAAATGTAACCAGGATCAGTTTTACCCCATGCTATACTAAATATATATGATATAGATAGTACTGCACCTTGCTATTTTCATTGACGTTATTTTTGACGTTTCTAATATTATTTAAATCAATTTCAATCTGATGTTTTGGAGGTTACGACCTGCTGTAATAACAAATTTATATGACACTTCGAGATGCGGTAGGGTTGCCACCTCCCACCCTGATTGTAGAGATAACTAGGTGTGATTATGAATGAAAATAGAGGGTCTTGGCCTCCTCTAAACCGCTTTTAATTTGAACACTGGTTCTCCTTTATGAGACAAGACTGTAAGTGCAACAAGTCAAATTTAGCTAAAATGTCCTGCATTTTAGTCACTTGTTAAAGTAACGAGAAATACAGAAATAAAACATTGAATCGGATACAGCTCGAGTCTCTCAGGACTTTTAAACGAAGGAAAATAACCCATCTCCAGCAACATCTGGAGCAGAATAAAGTGTGTTTTATAGTGTAGCCGCATCTCCTCCTCTGTTGGTGCGGTGGTTCTGGAGAGCAACGTGATGGCAGTCCTCCAAATCACCGGCATTCATAATGAATGAGATTTGAATGGCGCGCATCTTGAGAGTAGCGCAAACTGTCATAACTCAGAGATACGGCTGAGATGTGCCAAATGGAAATGTGATGTGCCTCTGTCGTACCATGCTCCGGGCTCCTCAGACATCTGTTGGAAATGCGATGCTTCGGGGCATTTCTGTTTTCCTCTGAATATGAGCGTGTTTGTTCATAGCATGTGTGGGCCCATAAAACATCTCTTTCTTATGTTTTTTTCTTTCCTTTTTTTTTTTTGGCGGAAAAGTGTCAGAGTGAGTGAAAGGAAAGGGATGAGCACAAAGCAGCAAACAAAGAGATAGAAATGAGGCGCTTTTGAGGAAAAGCCCTATTGTCTAACTTGTTGTAGCCCATCACGTTTGATTGAAACGCAGCCTCTGTGCCGCGCTCTGCACAAGAAACTTATAGTGGATCTTACCCTCCAGCTGTAGTTTCTGACTCATGATGTTGCGGCCTGAACACGACAAGCCGATGGTGGACGCTGACATGGCGTGAGAAGCGAACAACGCTTGAATGATATTGGACAAAACTCACAATTCGATATGTACTTTTTACGCAATATATATTGCGATATGAAGAAATACATGAATGTTTATTTTTCAAATAAAAAATCGAGTGTTTAATAAAAATAATTGTATCTGTAAAATTACAATTACTAACTAAATTTTACTAATATTAACATCTCAATTCCAAGTTATTTCAAACGTTTAAAACAATCAAACTTTTATTTTGTCAGGTTACAAATGGATGCATGCTTTGGATGAGCAATGCCAATCAGTAGCAAAGCTGCTTTAAGGCAGGCCTCCAAGGTTAGAAAAAAAAAAAAAAAAGGTAATGCTTCAGTACACAGGGAAGGATACCAGAGGCTGTTTTTTTTTTTTTGAATGGATGCCAATGGAGAGAGGCTTCACTACACTGAACAAACTGCTTTAGTGGGAAAACAGCTTATCATTTAATGAATCGAGAGCCTATCGGCTAATCTTCAACATGTTTTCCATTAAACATACATTTTGGATTGATCTATTTTTAGAGTTTACTCCCAAAAAAAAAATGCTGTTATTTAAGAGAAGTAGCATTCAATTTGGTGGGAGGTAGGATCCAGTTTACGGGCGTTTCTCATTCATTTTGATGGTATCCGCAAACAGTGATTGACTGTCGTACAATTCTAAAAAGAAATGAACGGCAAGGCTGTAATGTGATTGGTTATCAAGGCATACGTGATACAGGTTGGCTATTATGCTTTCTCCAATGGTTGAACCACAGACCCTGGTATCTCTCAATAATAACACCATAACTGTCAGTTGCGCATATATTTATTTAATTAAGTCTGCACTAAGCCATATTACGATAGCCATTTTATTTTAATATATTGTGCAGGCCTAATCTGAACAAGTTACTTTTTGTGCCGAGGAACATGAGGGGCTGATATGTGGTGCATTGGAGGAAAATAGCCACCAGTATGGGCCGTGGGAGGGATGTGGGCAGCAAGCATTTATAACAAGGCTGGCAAACCACACACACATTCATGCACGCACACACACACACATACACACTAAATCTTGTCAGAGGGTAGCAACCAGAATGTTCTACGGTCCACAGAGAGAAGACAGAAAAACCCAAAAAGAGAGGGAAAAGAGAACTGTGCAGAGACAGGGTGATCAGGGATGGGAGCGCCAGGGACCCGAGCGCCCTTAAGGAATGAAATGCTTGAGCGAGGAGAAAAAAACAGCACCTTCGGGCTCGCAGACGAGATTGAGAGCACATTAAGATTTCCAAAAGCATAATGGAGGCTGGCCAGCAGATGTCTGCAAGAACAAGTGTGTGTGCGTGTCCATCTGTGCATAGGTCACTGGTGGCGGGGCTAAAACATAGTGGCTAACAGCAGGGAGCATGGTCAAGGGAAGGTAGAAAAGCATTAGCGGAGCGCTAGGGCCAGAGGCAGGTGCCTGGCCCTGAAACAGATGCTGCTTGTAAGAACTTAATGTCCTCGCAGAGGGGTGCTCAGCGGCGGTGGGAAGGCCTATGACAGCTTATTAAAGGCCTCTGGCTGACAAGTGTTTGTAAGCTTGGCTTTCAAGGCTCCGAGCTCAGGGCTCGCGCTTCGCTGGTGCTTTGAATGCAGGAAGAGAGGCACCTCTGGCTAGACGTGTCTGAAACCCTTTTCCTCGAAATCCGGGAAGAACTAGTCCCGGTAAGGCTCGGGACACTTATGAGACGCATCAATCTCACGGAGAGGGCATTGTATCCTAGCCTGGGATCACTCACTGCGCGCACACACACCCGACTCTAAAACATGGGCAAACACTCATGGTAAGACTGAAGTTGCAGTGGAAGATCAATGAATATGTCGCGGAGGTATAATATGAAGCTCAGGACTCGAACACATCTGAAACACGGCACGGGCAGTGTAAAATAAGGCACGGGCGCAATATGTTGTCCACCGGAGACAATATCACATGTAGGCCTAAGGTGGATCTATAAATATAAATCAGGCAGGAAGGGAAAGTACTTTGTCCTGCAGATTGTATGACTGTTTTCAGCACCACTGACAGCTCATTCAGCTGTGGTGATTGTCATATCACTGATTCTTGAGCACTGCTACAAAACTAAAGAAATGGAAGTATGTGTATCAAAATAATTATTTTGGATTCATAAAAATGTGTTTTTGCCTTGCCTATAAACTCAACATTGTTAACACTGCTCGACACAAAAAAAGTGACAATTATTTAGGCCTATTATTAAAATCCTGACAACCTGTGCTAGAAATCTTATAACGGGCCATGTTTGGATCTCCAACAGGAGAGTGATCCAAAATCAAACATCAAAATCAAAACAAAAATGAGCACAAAACCAAGCATCTGTAATGGCCATCCCAGTCCCTGACCTGAACCCTATAGAAAATGAGTGGGCTGAACTGAAGAGAAGAAGCGCCAACATGGATCTGGGAATCTGAAGGATCTGGAGAGATTCTGTATGGAGGAATGATCTCTGATCTCCTGTCAGGTATTCTCCAAACTCATAAGGCATTATAGGAGAAGACTCAGAGCTGTTATCTTGGAAAAAGTGGGTTTTGGAGAAAAACATCTGTCTATCTGTCCGTCTGTCTATCCTTGTTGACTTCATAGTAGGTATAAAAATATATATGATTAAATTAGTAATCTTTTACATTAAACTCTTCCTTCTGTCAGAATAAAGTAACTTTATTAAAAGATCAAATAAATGTAATATAATATATAAAGCATTAAGTGAGAACACATGGTTTTAGAGGGTGTGAGTCATAATGTACTAATATTTTATCATAATTTTGATCAAATAAAACTAAAATGGTACATCCGTGTTAGAACATTCTAGTGATCATCTCTGATTAATCACACAGTGAAATTTTACCATTTTTAAAACTAATAACAGGTAAATTTGAAAAAATGTTGTCCTGTGTCTGAAGAATCAGTGATAAACACATGGCGACCACCACAGTAACTCAAAGCTGTAGCACAAACATTTGCCATAAATCATAAACAGACTCTAGTACAGAACAATACGTAGTTCAGATAAAAAGAGAAATCCAGCTACGCCTCAACCGAAACAATGCATCGCTTCAGATTCCTGAGGTTCTCCAGCATCCGGGCTCAGAGAGAGAAACTGTTTAGCATTAGCATATTTACATCTTTGCGAGTTGATTTCTGTCTTTGTAAAATGTAAATGAGTTTCCCCTCCGACAGTGCTGTGTCCAGATAGAGCTGCATTAGCCCAGTGTGCCGTACGCTCCAGGGTTCAAAGAGAGGGCCATGCTCTCTGATTAAATACCCAACAGTATGGGGCTGCAATCATACATTTTTGTAGCGGTGCACAATTTCCTACTTATTCTCATTCAATCAACGAGACCTCCTCCTGTTCCCCACAGCAGAAGCAGGAGAGACAGAAACATACAGATGGGGGTGATCAAGACAGGGAAAAATAAATAGGAAGCAAAGACAGAGAGAGACAGACAGACAGACAGAAAAAGCCAGCAATAGAGAGAGAGCGTGTGGCAAACAGTGTGATTAAATGATATTGCCTTGCGTTAGTTCACACAGAGGTTAGCTGCCAGGAGGCAGCAGGCTGTGATTAGCTTCATATATGTGTGTGTGTGTGTGTGTGTGTGTGTGAGGTAGCGCAGGGCTCGTTTAGAGTCTCTGCAGGAGCACAATGGCTTTGTGTCCTGTTTGAGGGGGGAAACAGCTCTTGCTCTCCTCACAACCATAACAAAGCTGAAGGGAGATGGAGAGGAATGAGGTGCCATTAGATGCCTCCTTATGACCCGCTTTGTCCATTTCTTCTGCATTTGAATGCCTTGTGAGGCTTATAGGATCTCCCCGCTCAAAAACACACAGATTGGGAGCGGAGATGTGGTGCACACATGCTCCATCACCAATGCGAAGAGGCTCTTCTGCAGGTCACCTGAGTTTGAGTCCAACTCGTGCCATTTCCAGATTCATCTTCCGTCCCGTCTGCCTGTGATTTCCTGTCACCTCGCCACTGTTTTCGCAGGAGACGTGATAAAAGCTCTGAATAAATTCCCAGCGTTGCCTTTACAGAATATGACTTTTCTCACTTGCTTAGAACACAAACGTTTTTCACGTTCATGCAGTTCTAATGAGTGGTAAAATTAAGCTTTTAAACCTCATAGAGGATGCAAAAGCACCATAAAAGTGGTTCCTATGAATCTTCTGCTGTATACCAAGTCAAACTATTTTGGTGAGGAACAAACTTAAATTTGTTATTCACTGACCCCTAGACCATTTACCAGATCAACTGAAAAAAATTACCTTACACAGAAAAGGACATTTTCACTTGTAAATTTCACAAATAAGTGCAAAAGAAATGCCAAGTAACACTGAAATAAATGTGCAATTTTGAAGTAGAAAGTCTAAAATTATATTTTCTTGTAAAACGAACTCCAATCATCTTTGTTTTATTTACATCTTTGAAAAATATATTTTTTTTTACAGTGGAAGAACTTTATCATTTCTAGTCATGAGCTAATCGAGTCATGATTTATACATCACCTGAAAAGTTGGATAAATAGGCTTTCCATTGATGTATGGTTTGTTAGGATAGGACAATATTTGGCCGAGGTACAACTATTTGAATATCTGGAATCTGAGGGAGCAAATATATCGAAACATTGAGAAGTTTGCCTTTAAAGTTGTCCATTTATGTTCGCGATTGTGCTGCATTCACACAGAAATTTACAAAATATCTTCATGGAACATGATCTTTACTAATATCCTAATGATTTTTGGCATAAAAGAAAAATCGATAATTTTGACCCACACAATGTATTGTTGGCTTTTGCCACAAATATGCCCATGCGACTTGTGAATGGTTTGTGATCCAGCGTCACAAATGTGTTTTCCAGAGGAAGGCAAATCACACAGGTTTGGAACAACATGAGTTAATAAAAACAGAATTTTGCTTCTGAAATGAGGTGCCATGCTATGTATGTGTAATCTTACCTGTCCACAGGCCAGTCCCATACCTCTCTCTCCCATGCCATGAGGACAGGACAGGTTCAGCTCCAGAGCATCTGCATTAGAGTCCTGTTGAGCACAGAAGAATCAAGGAAAACACCAATGAAATAAGTATAAGAATCATTGCACTGCAAAATTAAATCTGACCAAAGCTGAAATATGACACAATTTCATGCAAAGGAAACAAGATTGCGTCATGGATTTCTACAGATGGACACTTTACTATCCCATGAGGCCACAGAAGAGGATTCATGAAAGTGACGTAACTGATGCTGGTCACATGATAATGAAAGCATGGTGAATGTAGTACATCCGAATTACATTCATACTACAGTACACACATTCATACTATATAGAACATACATTTGGAGAGAGCTTTGGTATATTTTCATATAGTTCAGGAGATGGAATTAATATCCATTTTTCATGTATGTGGCCAAGTGTAAATGTAAGTGGAATCCAATCAATCAAGACACATTATACATGTTTTAACAGACCTTTCAATAATAAGGTCACAAATGACATACAGTGAATGAATGTCCTTTGTTAACAAACCAAATTACATTCACTTTAAAGTCAGCAGAACACTAGCAAAATGTTTTAAAAAAAGTGTTTTTCTTCCATTTTAAAACGATAAAATATATCTATTGATCAAAATAAAGACGTAAAAAGCTTTTGGGCACTTCCTTAACAAAAATAAAATGATCATAAAAACATTGTTAATATATATACACTTTACTATATAAAGTGTACAAACTCTTTTTGGAGCAGCTGTATGTAAAACAGCAGGAGCCTCCTAGAAGCTGCACAAAGAAAAAGAGACAAATCTATAACAAAAAGAAAAGAAAAAAAAAAACACCTTGAGCACTTCCCAGCATTCAAAAAGCATAAAATGGTGTTCTTAAAATAGACCCAGAATAACTCTTTGACATGTCAAAGCTGCCACAGAGTCGTCTTATAAAAAGGGAAGCAGAAAAAAGGCAGCACAGGTGGATGGGGAGCGGGTGAGTGAGCGAGGGTGCTGGAAGTGGGAAAGCATTCAACAGGCAATTACGCTCTGGCGGCCGTTCTGAACCGCACTGAAATGGGGAGAGCCAGAACCATTTCTCCTCTACACACCCTACAAACCTGCTGCTTCAGACACACAGCCTTGGCTTTCCGAAAGCCTGACAGCCATTAGAGAGGAGAGGAAAAAGAGAGAGAGAGAGAGAGAGAGGGGGGGGGGGGGATAGTAAGTGAGAGCGAGCGATTTGGCTTGGTTTGAGAGACACAAAATGACAGACAAGACAGGCAGGAGACAGAATTGTGCAAATCTACTCCAAGGTGTGCTGATATAAGCTGCATAATTATATTATATGGCCAAAAATATGAGGACATCTGCTTTGTGAACATTTCATTCCACAAATGATGGAGAATAAAATGATGTTGGTCTGTACTGCAAAGACACACTTCTCTGGAAAGAGTTTCCAGTCAATGCTGAAATTTTTCAGTGGCTGTTTCCTTCCTGCATCCACATGAACATAACTGGGGTCAGTACTGATGTTGAGCGAACACTGAATTCTGATTAATAATGAGTAAAAAAAAAAAAACAATACGTTTGCGGTCAATAACTGTAGACTCTTGTATATAAACAGTATACATACATACTATTATTCAAACATTTGAGAATGTATTGATGTTTCTGAAAGTCGTCTCACTAAGGCTGGAAAAATCCAAAAGTACAGTATAAACTAACAGTAAAAACTAATATTATGAAAAATTACAATTTAAGTTTTTTTATATTTTAAAATATATTATTATTGTGATGACAAAGCCGAATTTACAAAATGACACAAATGCACCATATACTCTTCATAAAAGTGGTCCATTCAGCAATATAACAAAGATTTGGGGTAAGATTTTTGTTGAATGTTGAATTTTCATGATCCTTCAGAAATCATTCTAATATGCTGATTTGGTGCTCAATAACTTTTCTTATTATCAATGTTGAATACAGTTGTTTAATACTTGTGTTGTTTAATATTTTTGTGGAAATTCTTTGATGAATACACAGTTGGTGGTCAATACTGTCCCTTTTGATCAATTTAATGCAATTAACGCAGTATGTGCATATGTGCACACAAAACACACCTTTATATATGTGTGAATGTGTTATAACATCCCTGAAGGAAAAACGCTAACCTGAAACCATGAACCATGAAAAAAACAGCCCTATATAGACTATGCTTATTCCTCCTCCGTCAAACTTTACAGCTGGCAACATGCATGCGTGGAAGGTTGGGAATGTGAGTCGCCCTCTCAGTCAAGATTCAGATTCGCCTGTCAGTCCGAGATCTGTTTGTCAGACTGCCAGATGGTGAAGAGTGAGTGATTAATCAAAGAATGCATTTCCACCGCTCCTGAGCTCTTCGCCACTCCAGCTGATGCTTGCCGTTGCTCGTGCTGATCTTAGATTTGTATGCAGCTGCATGACCACAGAAACCAAATTTATAAAGCCCCTGATGAACAGTTCTTGTGCAGTTCTGTTTCCAGAGACTGGCGGACTCAACAAGGAGATTCATAACCAAGGACCGATGATATTAACACACAATGCACCTTAACATTCAACGGCCCCTTTCTGCATTTTCCACCTGCGACTGTGGGAAAGATGGCATCCTTGGACAGATTTCAAGTAATTCTAATGAATCCTAACAATGCCATGGGCAGAAACAAGATCATGTGTGTAATGAGAGCTTTTGTGTACCATATACAACGGAAAACTTCAAAGCTGATTTCTATTATATAGTATAAATACATCATACCAAAGCTCCCCACTTAAACGGGAAACAAAAGCCAACTGTTGCGCTCGTCGAGACGACGATAGTAAGTACTTGCATCTATAGTAGGTTTCCATTTGTAAGCTCAGATGATTTCAGTCTTCACATACGGACCCGGCTTTAAGCTGTGGCTCACCTGCAGGACTCTGAAAAATGTTGTTTGTGTGTGTGTGTATGTGTGTGTGTGTGTGTGTGTGTGTGTGTGTGTGTGAGTGAGAGTGAGTGAGACAGTGAGTGGAGGATGTCTGGATACGCTCCATTAGACAGCCAGAGGCCTCAACACAAACACTGATCAGACCTGACACTAACTTTGACAAGAACTAACCACTCCAATGTGATCAAAGCCGTGCTGCCCGGCCCAATCCAGCTCATAGCTACATCAAGGCACCTTTGATAGACAATTCTGTTGGGCCCTTTAACACTGTGCACTTCTTTAATGAATGAATTAAAGACCAGCATTAAGAAATTTCTCGGACTCTTCTCTCAGCTAAAGTTAGGCTTTGTCGCCACTGAAAAAGGCAGCTCTCATATCTTCTGTCTTTGAAAGTTTCATAAAAGTGTGTTTAGTAAAGGAGGACATGACATCCTAATTCCAAACAGCCCAAGTTCAGGGAAAATCAGAACAAAATACACTTTACTCCTGGTGTTAAGATCCGTTTCCGGTGGTCACAAGGGGTCAGTACAGATGGTCCAATGACACAAAGTATCTGATGTAGTAAGTGATGTACACTACCATTCAAAAGTTTAGGGTCAGTAAGATTATATTTTATTTTCATACATATATTAAAATGTAATTTATTCCTGTGATGTCAAAGCTGAATTTTCAGCATCGTAACTCCAGTCTTCAGTGTCACATGATCCTTCAGAAATCATGCTGATTTGCTGCTCAAGTCTCCATTATCAATGTTGAAAGTTAGAAAATAGAGAGTTCAAAGGAACAGCATTTATGTGAAATAGAATAGAATATTTTCTGAACAATGTAAAAGTCTTTACTGTTATGGCTTTTCATTCAAAGAACTGGTTCATAAGAGAGGCGTTCGTTTCGGCAACGAGACTATACCGGCTGTGCTGTACAGTATGTTTTTGATTCATTGAAAAGAATCAGTTCATAACAGACACTCATTTCGGGAATCAGACAACACCGGTTGCACTGTATATCCTTGACTCACTTAATAGAATCTGTTCATTAGAGTATTTTGCCTTTTAAGAAGAAAGATGTTTGTACCATTTTATTTAGCAGAATTCTGTACTTTTTATAACATCACATTCAAGACAGATCATAATACTATGTGTAAATAGGGCCAACTTGAGGGTTGTTTTGTAATGTGTATTATATCACAGGCATGTTAAGGAGGAAGAAGATTGTCATAATGATACAACAGTAGAGAATAACTTACATGATTGTACATGAAACTTCCTACTAAACTCCCTCACAAACGTCTTCCGTATTCGTCTTGAAGCTCACCGTCACGCCAACCTCTTCTTTGCACGAGCCAAATCTTCTCCTGGGTTTTTCTCAATGTAAACCCACGTGTGTGGGATCGTTGAGCGCATTTGTATGTATGTGTGTGTGTGTGTGTGTGTGTGAGTGAGGGCGTCGAGGAGTTAAACTGGAAGGTACGAGAGCGTACAACACCTCAATTAGAGCAGCAGCAGCAGCAGCAGCAGTAAGTGTTAGTGATGGCAGGGCCCTGTCCGTTTACTAACTGAAAAAAAAACAGCTCCAGCGAGGACACACACATACGTCGGCTGCAATAATGCCAGTCTGCAGAAACCCTCAAGTATATGTCGAACAAGAAACTAGTTAGGAAGAGGAAGAGGTTGCCTGTTGGTGCTTCCCTCTTGTCTTGTTAGGAAACAGATTGTCAAAACCTGTTAGGTTTAAAGGGATAGTTCACTCATAGAAAACCTATATAATTTTATATATATAAAACCTCGTTTAAAACCTATATAATTTCTCTTTATCTGTGGAAAACTAAAGTTAAGACAAAAAATGCTATAAAGTATCATAAAAGTGGTTTATACTAACTAGTGGATCTAAACTGGACATTGCAGACAGCAGGTCTGTTCAGTTAAAGTTGCAGACAGCAGTGAAAGAAACAGGGTAAATAATCATCATTATAACATATTTTTGGTAAAGGCCCATTCGCAAGAACGCTAACTATAAAGATAGCTATAATAACTATATTTGCATCCACACAAGCGGCAGTATGTTCTGTTTATTCTAAGCGCGCTGCAGTTTTGTTGTCTGTCACTTTAAATGCTCAATCTCTTTAAAGCAGGATGGATTCTGATTGGCTGTCAATGTTTTTATCATTCATCAGCTGGAAACAAATAGCTCTGAAAGTGATTCCAATGATATAATTTCTCTGTGCTGTTATTGTTATAGCTGTGGTCTGAACTCTGCTATTCTTTTACATTTAGAACAACTTTTAGAACTATATCTTTATATTTATAGTTATGGTTCTTGGTATGAAAGGGCCTTAACACTTTACAATATGGTTACTTTTGTAAACATTAGTTAACTACATTCACATAACATTAAGTAACAATGAAAAAAAACAAACACTAATCTTAGTTAATGTTAATTTCCTAATTTATTAACACATTATTCAAATGAAAAGTTGTTTCTGTTAATATAATTTTTTTTTAAAAAAGATGAATAAATACTGTACCAAATATATTTCACATTATCAATGCATTAATTAACTAATGTCACCTATTGGAACCTTATTGTAAAATGTTACCTATTCTATTCTATTCTATTCTATTCTATTCTATTCTATTCTATTATGGCACACTCAAAATTCATGTTGTATACAAAAGTTTTCGGATGATACTGCCCTTGTGGGTTTAATTAATCAAGGCAACGATGTGGACTATAGAAGAAAGGTTGAGTTATTTGTTAGATGGTGTGATGAAAATTTCCTAAAATTGAATGTGGAGAAGACTAAGGAATTGATCATTGATTTCAGAAGAAAAAAAGAAGTGATAGAACAAGTGATTATTAATGGTCAGAAAGTAGAGATTGTTCAGTCTTATAAATATCTTGGTGTCCACTTGGACAGTAAACTGAACTGGAAGAAGAATAGTGAGGCTGTTTTTTTAGGAGGCGCAATCAAGACTATTCTTTCTGAGGAAGTTGAGTTCTATTGGAGTAAGTAGGAAGCTTCTTTATGTTTTTTATCAGGGAATCGTAGCTAGTGTTTTGTTTTATGCAGTGCTCTGTTGGGGATGTAGTATCACTGTAGATGATAGAAATATGATTAATAAATTGATTAGAAAGGCAGGCTCGGTTATTGGCCTTAATCCTGATTCAATTGAGATTACTGTGGAAAAGAGAACAAGGGCAAAATTAACAATTATTATGTGTTACAAAGGTCATCCACTGTATTGTACCTTTAGTGGACTTAGGAGCTCATTTAGTGGAAGATTGGTAATACCTCAGTGTTCTACAGAGCGATTTAGAAGGTCTTTTATTCCGACTGCAGTTAGGTTGTTTAATGAAATTGTGTAATTTCTTGTAGTGATTGTTGTTGTTTTTAAATGTTTATTTGTTTGTGGTGTCTGTAATGTGCAATGGTGGCGAATGAGTTTCCCCTTACAGGGATTAATAAAGTTTGCTTACTTACTTATATTATATTATATGTATTGAAAGAATGCATTCAATTTATCAAAAATGACAGTAAAGACAACGTATCATGGTTTCTACAAAAATATTAAGCAGCAAATCCATTTTCAACATTGATAATAATAATAAATGTTTCTTGAGCACCAAATCAGCATATTAGAATGATTTCTGAAGGATCATGTGACACTGAAGACTGGAGTCATGTCATGCCATATTATATATTGCTGTATGGATCACTTTCATGAAAGTACAATCTTCAACATTTCTCATTTTGTGTTTCACAGTAGGAAGAAATGCCAAGATGAGCTGAGTAAATGATGACAAATGTTCATATTTGGTTGAGCTATGCCTTTAAGTCAAGCCTTTGTTTAGCCACTAGATGAAGAAAAGCACACTTACTCTGTCAAGGTCAGTCTGGCTATGATAGAGAAAGCAGGTTTGTTCCAGCTATGGCAAACATACATTATATAAAGTTTTACAACTTCTTATTCACAGTTTGTGAGCACAGTTGGCTTCTGTCACCCGAAAGGCTGAAATCCAATGATACAGTATCTAATGCAAATTTAATGTAAAAGCCTCTTTCCACAGAACCAATGAGGCTTTACATTATGAATATGGATGCGACTGTGTTTATCACTGTGTTGAGAATGCGTGTGATAAACAAATGCTTCTTTTTGTGATATGCTGATAAATAAATAAAAATTCAGACTTCACAAACAATTCACATTAACATACTTTCAAACATGTAAATGGAATGGATATCTTGAGGAACAAGATCTTCAGAACATTAACTAATTTCACGGATTCATGTTACATTTACTTTTCATGCTTCCAATAAGCCTGATTACTCTCAGAAGTTGGGAGATGTGTAAGGAGCAAACTTGACAAACACACGCAAAGAGAATGGCGGCTTACCTCAGCCATCTTTGCCAGCTCAGTCCAGTCCGCTTGGTTGTAACCGCACATAATACTGGCAATGATAATCTAGACAGAAGAAAAGAGTGTGAGGAAGAGAAAAAAAACCTTAGGGAGAATGAAAATGACTGATGAAGTGTGATTTCACCTGACGCGCTTGCACAAAATCCGCCAGTTTTTCTAATCCGCATTTATTTATTTCATTTTTTAACAGCCCAGCTCACAGCAAAAGCTATTACCCTGCCTTAAACTGTGCTGCTTTATAATTCAGTGCGTTTGCAGATGCCCAGTGGCATGCACGTATTATTAAAACAATAAAAACAGCACGCTGACGGCATTATTCAGCTCCTCTGTGGCAAGGCAGGATTTAGCTGCATTACTCTCTCTGTATGCGAAGACACTGTAATCGCACCATAAAGCGGAGAGATATACGCCACGTGTCTCCTCCTCGCCAGGCGCTTTTAAGGGAAACAAATCGGCACAGAGGGTGCTGGGAGGAATGCTTGGCGGCCAAAGCATGTGTTGAAGTTTATGAGTCCATCCATCCTGGATCTTGCTGGGACCTGGGGGACATGTAGCGGCTTTAACCCCACCTCCTCTCATCCGCTCACCCCTGGGAGCTCCGCTCAACCGCACATACTGACCACGGCTAGAAAAGCAGCGTCGATGTTTTATTGGTGTCAGGAGGATAACTGAGGGCCGGGTCTCCGTCTATACATGTATATCTGTGATATAACATCCAGTCGGCTCTTTTTGCTGTCTTGCATTTGGCAGAAAATCGAGCTTGAGATGAAATAAGTCTGTGAATGTACATGCAGGGCATTGTTCTACTATGGAAGCTTGTTTTTGCCACAAAATTCATTGTTTTGAAATCAAGACTTTTTATCTCACAATTCTGACTTTTTTTTCCACAATTGAGAGTTGATATAAAATCGTATAACCATAATGGCAAGTTTACATCTCATAGTTCTCAAAATAAATTTTCAGAATTCAGTTTACATCTTGAAATTTTGACTTTTTTCTAGGAATTCTGAGTTTACATTACAGTTCTGACTTCATGTGAACAAAAAAACAAAAACCCAGGTAACTGCGACTTTTTAATCACAATTCTGACTTTTTGCAAATTTATATCTCAAACTTCAGACTTTTCTTCTCAACTCGCAATTCTGAGTTTATATCTTGCAATTCAAAGAATTAAAAAAGAGTCTGAATTGTGAAATACTGCATAAACATAATTTTTTTTATTCTGTGGCGGAAATAAGCTTCCATACTCTACCCTTTTCTAATCAGACAGGGGAAAAACGAAAGAGAGAGAGAGAGAGAGTGAGCAAGACAGGAATCACCCTGTTATCGCTTTAATAACACTGCGCTGAGGTAACCGAGCCCGTCCGCCAACACTAGCAACACTGACCCTCTAGGGGACCCCCATTGCTGTGGAAACTGTCAATCACGCGATGATGTGAGGAAATTAAAAAAAGAGAAGGGGGGCGGGGTCGCATCTTTTTCTATGAGCCACGTCTGTTCTTCAGTTACAGGACTCTCGGAGCCTCGCGGGCTCACAGAGAGTGTGTTTGTGGGGCTGAAATATGTGAGCCAGTATAATTTGACATTATTGCGGTGGTTTTGTTATTCATTACGCTTCTTTGAGTATTCATTTCATCCAGCGGCATGCGCCCATCACCCCTGACCACGAACCAGTCACACGCTGTGATGAGCTCCGCTGAACACACACTTCAACATTCCCCTAGAGTGTGTTCGGTGCTGGCCCGCGCGGGTCACGACGTGGTGGCAAGGAGCGTTGGGGAAAAATGGAAATTGTAAATAGTAAATGGAGATAATGGGCATGTTGAATTGCTGAAATCTGCCCAAAATCAATGAGCATTATCAATGAGAGTCTTACTAAACAATTCAGTGTGCATATTATGTTTATCTCGCTAGATGTGTGACAGGCAGAGAATGCTCTTTTCCAAAACCTAGTGTGCCGCCTACAGTGGAAGCATTTTAAGGGAGCATAGATAAATGCAGACATTTTAATATTGATAAGATGCCTTTTTTTGGCCAAATTCTAATATATCCTTTGTGGAGAAGGCAATCTTGGGAAGCACTGTGGCGAGAAGTGAAAACACAAATCCAAGATGACGGACAAGCTGAAGTGAGAGTAGTGTTGACCATAAGTAAATGTACATTTCATCTACAAAGTAGTTACGTGTAAATACAACTGAATAATTTACCCACACAAAACGCGCCGATTCTCTTGATGCATTTCTTTATATAGACAGAAACTTATTTCACATGGAAACATGTCCTAACAACGGAAATTTGCATTCAGAGGTTACACCTTTTGAGAGCAGATGACCATTCGCCTGAAAGTCACCCTTTCTGTATGCAAGATATTTCTAAACTCTTAAGAACTTTATTACCTTTTGGTTTTCGTTTCCGCATTCTGAGTTGTAATGCAAATTAAAGGGTTAGTTCACCCAAAATTGAAAATTAAGTCATTAATTACTCACCCCCATGCTGTACCAACCCCGTAAGGCCTTCGTTTGTCTTCGGAACACAAATTAAGATATTTATGATTAAATCTGAGAGGTTTATGACTGCTATATAGGCTCCCTAAGGGAATGACACTTGACGGCCCAGAAAGTCAATGAAGAAAATGTTTAAATATTCCATGTCGCAACAGTGGCTCAACTATAAGTTTATCAAGCGACGAGAATACTTTTGTGCGAAAAAACAAACAAAAATAACGACTTTATTCGACTATTCCTTTTCTTCCTTGTAGGTCTGAATTGAGACTTCAAGAGATTTCCACGACGCATGCGCGAGAATTGCGATCTCCTTCAACTACTTCAGTTAAGTTCTCGCGCGTGCGCGTCGTGAAAACCTCTTGAAGTCTCGTTTCAGGCCTACAAGGAAGAAAAGGAATAGTCGAATAAAGTCATTATTTTTGTTTGTTTTTTTTTCGCACAAAAAGTATTCTCGTCGCTTGATAAACTTATAGTTGAGCCACTGTTGCGACATGGAATATTTAAACATTTTCTTTAATGACTTTCTGGGCCGTCAGGATTCATTCCCTTAGGCAGCCTATGTAGCAGTCATCCACCTCTCAGATTTAATCATAAATATCTTAATTTGTGTTCCGAAGACGAACGAAGGTCTTACGGGGTTGGTACAGCATGGGGGTGAGTAATTAATGACTTAATTTTCATTTTTGGGTGAACTAACCCTTTAAGTTGTAACTACAAGGCAAGGATGTGAGTGGTTTTTGCAAGTCTGAATCTCGTAATTGCTGAAAATGCCGGCAAATCAATCAATCACATATTTATATGATATTTCATTCAATACCAAAAAATGTGACTAAAACTAATTATTTTACCAAATATAATTATGTGCTACGTTTTTTTGTGTACTAGTTTATTCCAGTGTAACATGCTACAAAATGCTAACTTCAACAACAAGCTAACTTCAAACTCTAAAAAAAGCACAAAGTTCAATTTAGGATTGGATGTTGCCTAAGATAGCTTCCTATGTAGACAGCGAGGTAAGAGCCAGTCTGAAAAAAAACAACAACAACAAAAAAACAGAGACACATCTGTGTGAAGGAGGGATTCATGGGGTTAGTGTGAAAAGTGACATTGTGCCTCATAATTACACCCTGTAATTCAAAATTAATCTCACCCTTGAGTGAAGCAGGCAGACAACAAAAGTTGAGGAAGTTATTTTGTGCTCAAACGGGCTGTCTCATTGCAAATGATTAGAGAGAAAAGAGATGGCTGATTGCAATGAAAAGAACACTACAAAAAGCTATTGTCATCTGCCTGCGGAGCGACAGAGGAGGGAGAAGAAGAGAATGAAGGCCTTGGAAAATCTTCTATTAGTGAGATTCTATTACACAATTACTCGTGAAGCAGTTAACATGCACAGAGCAAAAGCGACTCGAGTTACCGAGGGACCGAAAACGAGGGAAAAAGATGGCACCTCTATTATACAGAATTATGGCTGTTGATAAAACACTGACAGGCTCCCCAGACTCACAAAGTGAGAAACAAAGTAATGCATCACATTATATAAAAAAAAAAATACAAAAAAAATAAAAATAAACTCTGCAGGAATAAGAGTAAAGGAGAAAGAGAAATATGAGATAAAGACAAGAGAAGTTAAACGCTGAGCTGAAAGTGAACTCACATTTTTGGGGAAGTCAGCTTTGAGCTCAGCCACGCTCTTGCACCAGTAGGCGGCTGATTTTTCACTAATGAGCTCGATGTTGAGGAACGAGCCCTGGCCAGGACCGAAAAGGTGGCCTGATGTGGTCCCACGCACGATTCGAGGTGACACATTGGTCACCAAATCCTGCAAGAGAGAGAAAGTTTGTCACTTTTCACTAAACTGCAATTAGCAGTGAGAGAGTACACAAACTGCATTCGCTAGGCTGAAAGTGATCAAACTTGGAGGATGAATGCATTTTTCCTTTGAAACCTTTACACACACATCTGTACTTTCTTAATCATAATGTCAGATTCCACAAATGCTTGCTATATATTCATGATACAAGCATCAATCAAACACATTTCAGCCTTTTTTCACCATTAAGAGAAAACGATGATAAATGAACTGATAAGAGCATGGCCCATTAGTAAGAGCAATTAGGATTCATTTGCATGTGTTAATTAGGAGCCACACAATTTTAAACAATTAAGATAACTAGGGGCATCATGCATTATTATCTTATTTTTATTTTTGAGGGGGCACCAGGGGCAATATATAACACATGACCAGAGAAAATAAAAAACTTTTTAACTACTCCACTACTTTGATGCCCATGACCCTCAAATATGGTGATAAAAATAACAGTATAATAGATTTTATTTGTATATGAAGAGTTCAGATGCAAAAGCCTCTAAGTGCCATTTGAAATTTTCTTCTAGAATGATCATTTTTATCAAGCTTGTATATTTAAGTTCAGTACTTTGACTTAAATGACAATTAATAGGTAATCTTCATTGCCGTATAGCTAACAATGAAAACATAGAAAGCCGGAAAACTTTCGTCAATGGTGGAGAAAGAGTTAAACAACAAAATACATTTACTTACAGGATATCAGATATGTTACGATTTAGTCAAAGAAAATTTTGAATGAAAAGTGAAATAAAAAAGATACATCAGTCATGACTCATACGGCATATTGTCTATTGTGGCATCGGTGTTGTAACGCTTGGTTCCCAAAGAACAATGAAGACAGAAATAATAAGAGGATTTATTACAAACACGATTACTAGCCAACATACAAAGCAGTGTGCATCAAACACAAACAATAACCGACCGTGAAGACAGAACAGAGAGGAACTTAAATACACAGATGAACAATGAAGACAAGATAACAGGTGAACATGGTGAGTGATGATGATAATCGCTGGCAGGTGCGGGTAATGGTGGAGTGAGTGCAGGTGTGTCACGTGACAAGCTTGACGGAATAATAAGGTGGTACATTCTAAAATAACAGTCGCCTTAAATTCATGCCAGCTAGAATATTTTAAATTTGCATGTGAATGTTAATAACTAAATATTTCAATTCAATAAAATAATACAATCTTTTTTTCCACCTGTAAATTTTCTGTTGACCCCTATAATTGACTGGGTGTAAATTGATTTCTGTTTTTTTTTACCTACAAAATAGACAATTCATTAAAAAAAATCTGTGGCTCCATGTGAGCTACTAAAAATAACGACAGCACAATCTGTTACCGTATTTAGAGTACAGCAAGCATGTGAGTTTTCCTTTTGAAAGATAGCAAGAGAAAAACTATCATTACGATGAACCACATGTGATTTTTTGTGAAACTAGAGCATCTTCCGATCACCAACGCCTTCATGAAATGCCTCTTAACGTGAGAGCATTAAACCTGCCAGCGATTTTGTTGCCTTTGCTTTGCTTCCGTTTCAACACAACATCTGCCTTCAACACTAATGCCAAGAGTGTATTGACAGAATGGTATAAGATGCTTGGGTTAGAAACTCAGCGTAATCGTTATTGCGAATGAAGGAGACGTGGACAAATTGTCTGGAGGTATTTGAGATAATGAGAGAGTAGAAAACACTGAGATTACCAAGTACATATACTCACATTACCCACATTTCCAACTACATTTACACTTTCAGCGTGAGTACTCTCTTTAAGGTAATGTGTGTGAAGAATATCCAGTGGTAAGTAAATAATATCTGGTTCTCTGAGCCCATTAGCATGCGTTAACCTGTCAAACATTAGCCTGGGTTGAATTCACACACTTCTTTAGCATGAGATGAGGTCAGTGGTTAGCCGTGGCCTTGTGTGTGGCGTTCAGCAAACTGAGGGGGTTTATCACACCGGCACAGCCCAGTAATCCCCCCTTTTAAGCCAGCACCTATCCCAAAAGGAACACGCATGATAAGAGAGTGATCAAATGTCATGCCATGCGCCACACTCGAACGTCGGAGGAAGCCGGCCCGGAGGCACATCCAGGGTAATTACAGATGCCGCGGTTACGCTGTCCCGACGAGCTGCTAACCCCCGATTCCTCTTTCACACTCTCCTCAGAGACAATCTCCAGTTAAATATTAGTCTGCCTGCCATTTAAACAGTTCAGCTATGTTTTGAGCTGACACAGGAAAGCGTTCGGCCACAATTATCTCTATGACTATAGCCTTTATTATGTTGCCACAGAACGAGCTAAGAGAGAGGGTACGGAATCTGTTCCCGCTGCTATTTTGCTGTGTACTTGCGTTTGCGCCATAGGGCCCGCATGATGAAGGGACGAGTGACCGTGACTGGAGATTGCAAAACAATTACACTTTACACAACCACTGGCTGCAGGTTTATGTAAGCAAATTCTTGGAAGTACATGTTGGAGACCGTGGTTGTCGACTGCAGATTAGATGTATAGCTAAACAGCTAAATGGCCTTGATGGAAATGACGTACATAACAGCTTTTCCATCTGCTAGCACAGTGCATGTTTTCAGACCTTAATGCCAATATTTGGGGCAAAATAAAGCTTTCAATTTACTGCCCATTTATTTTTTTGTGGTTATTCGAAGCAGGTTTTCATAAATCTAACCATTCATCTAGCGTGGATGTTCTGAAAAGTAAAAAAAAAAAAAAAGACCTTTACTTTTTAAGTCTATACCTTTTACTATTGGAAATGTGCAGAAATCAGTATGTGCAGTATATTGGCTGTGACCTTAAATCACCATGTTTCAAAACTTTCAGCAGTCATGGCCACTTTACTAATTGATACATTCACATTTTACAGAGCGTTTCCTGTTTCTGTTTGTTTTATTTATATAGCACGGTTAAAACACAACCCAGGTTGAACCAAAGTGCTTTACATACAGATTTCAATAAAGGATACAAATAACAACATACCTCAACCAGTCAATACATCACATATAAAATATCACATCTACTCATTATAAGCTAACGACATCAGATGAGATTTACACAAATGCTTAAAAATCGATAGCGATTTTGCAGACCTGATAGGCAACGGCAGCTCATTCCATTGTCTCGGCCCTGTTACCGCAAATGCCCGATCACCCTTATGGAGGCATTTTGTTCTTGGTACTATCAGTAGCTCCTGATTCTCTGAGCATAATTTTCTGGAGGGGGTATACAAAGTTAAGAGATTCGCCAAATATGGTGGGGCCTGATTATTTAGCGATTTATATACAAACAGTAACATTTTATATCTTATTCTGTACTGCACTGGAAGCCAATTTAAAGACTCCAGTGCGGGTGTGATCGACTCATGTTTCTTTATTTTCATTAAAAGCCTCCCCGCCGCATTTTGTACCGATTGCAGTCGGGTCAGAGATGCGGCAGTGTTTCCTCTCTGCTTTTCACTAAGTTCAGCAGTCTGGTCTTTCAGTTCTGTAAAGTGAAGGGAATTTGAGCTTGTTTGGTGAGGATAAATGTCCCTGTGAAACTTCACATCGACACGTATAGACGGCGCCTTCTGGATTCAAAGGAGCTGTTACAAAAGCTGAAAAACATAGATGGCCACACTCAAATTCTTGATATTTACGGATTTTATAATCAGACCCTCATCTTTTGTACTGTTACACAAATCTATAAATGTTTTGTGCATAAACAAGAAGCATTACATTGGTTTCGCTTCATATACTACTAGAAAATCACATGAGGTTCCACGAATATATGAATTGCTTTGTGCAAGGTGTACAGGCAGTAGGTTTCTGAACATCAAAGATGGCGTGTCACATCTCGCTAATGAAAAGATATACACTCAGTACACGTTTCAGAGCAGATTTCAATGGTATAACTGAGCGTCATTAATGTAGGAAGTCATTGAACAGCACTAAGGACACAATGATAAGAAGGTACAACAACAAGCAAAGATCTCAGTCATTAAAAGCCTCTAAGAAAATGATGAATGCTGCTTGTCTGAAATATTTTCCAAGGCCTATATAAAACCAACATTTAGCAGAGAAAAGCAGTTCAAAGGTGTTTGGTAGACTTGGCTCTTGACTTCACTAAGGATATATAAATATTTGTGCTATTATTATTAGAGTAATACTTCACCAAAAAAAAAAAAAAAGAAAATTATGTATTCTTTTACCTACCCTCATGTCTATAGAAAAGCATAGGTTATTTCTTTTTATGAAAACACAACTGAAATTATTTAGCTGAATGTTCAAGCTGCTTTGTTCCATACAACAACATATTTTTCTAAAAAGAATTACTGGAACCAAAACATTCTTTTACATTAATTATTTAGATAATAAATGTAACAAAAATATACAATTTAATATATCATTTAATATTATTAAAATATTGTGCCATATAAATTTTTCACTCAAATAGAATTTTTTTATAAAGAAAACTAGCAATAATAGCTGAAAATAATACAGTTATTCGAATTATACATGAAAGTCCAATACAGCCAAAGATTCATAAACACTTTTGCAGGAAAATGATGGCAAAACTGTATTGATTTGCTTATAATTTTCATCCCTTTCTTACTGATGCTACAAATACTATCAGGAGTCATTCTTTCAGTTTCATCTATGTTAGTCAATAATTAGGTTTCACTTTATTTTGATGGTCCCTCCCTTTAACACATTCTGTTGACTATAAGTAACGTTGCACCTACATGTCTACTAACACTCATTAGGGTGTTAGTAGAGTATTAGTAGACTGGTAGGGTTAGCGTTAGAATAAGTTGACATGTACTTGCAAAGTTACTTATAGTCAGTAGAAAGTCTGTTGGAGGACCAACACAATAAAGAGTTAGCAGATGTTACGCAGACAGTCTACTAATACTCTAATGAGAGTTAGTTGACATGTAGTTGCAAAGTTACTTATAGTCAACAGAATGTTCAAAAGGGACCATCGAAATAAAGTGTAACCAATAATTAAAGTTGACACACAGAATTCACAGATAAACCTCATAGCTGAACCCTGAACAATGAAAGTGAATGGTGACTACGACTGGATGATTTTCAAGGTAACATTCTCAGAGAATTCAATTTCAGTCTGTTCCACACACAAAACTATCAGTCAAAACTTTAGTGTTACACGGAAGAAAGTAAATCACACAAGTTAGAAATGACGTTAGGGTGAATAAACACTGACAGAACTTTCATTTTCCAATTTATTTTATTTTTTATTTTTTTACAATTAAACATGAATTTATAACTTTCTTCTTTTTTTATTTCTCTTTGGAAAAAAAAACGTGGTGCTTATTTTATTTATCTGTTAATAAGTCAGAGCTTTAAGCGCTGTAGAGAAAAATTAACTCTCTTAACTCTTAGACCTCAAAAAGGTGAGTGTATGTGATTTACATCTTATAAAAATATCTTTGCAACAAAGTATGGAATGAAAAGTTAAGGCTTAAAACTCCCACTCTTCACACACTGATTAAAAAGTCACTACGAAGCTTTCTCTTCTGTCATGAAACTCAAACTTCCCACACACGACACCTGCATTTAACAAACATAAAATTAACTGCAACATGTTAACATCCCCACGCAGGTTTTGCTCTTGCACACACCTGCCATCTCAGTGTGAAGTTTTTAAGAAAATCTTTAACTTTCCGTGCTATATGTCAATTAATGAAGGCCTTGGCACTGTTACACCTATTCAGCACCGTTGAACGCCATTCCAGCATCTGAAGCACACGTTATAGGCTGAACAGCTATCATACAGCGCGCCTGAGGCGATAGTGAATTAACGAGCAGACTCAAGGACACAACAGCAGTATGTTAAGGAGGATAATGCTTGATGATATACATGTACTGCATTAATGAATGAAAAAAACAACAACAACAACAACCCTACAGCTACTTTCAACCCTTTGTTTCTTAGTTTTATGTCATGCGATTTTTGTTTTCACCAACAAATATCACAGACTAGTGTGAAGATTTTTTTATTTATGGGCTTTTTGCCTTTAGATAGTGACATTCAAAGAAATGACAGGAAACAGTAGGTAAAATAAGGGGGTGGGAATAGGAAATGACACAAGCCCGATTTGAACTTGCTTAAGTGCCACCTTAGGAGCACGTGCACATCTTCAAATGGAGAAGCTCATCTTTTGTTTGTAAATTCGATATGTTATGCTATTCAATATTTAGGCATTCCTGTAGCTCAAACAGCAAGATCATGGGTTCAGATCCCAGGGAATGCATGCACTGAAATAATATATATTTTAAGTTTTTAACATTTCCATCATCCAGGTTTGAAAATTCCACTTAGTCAGATGTAGGACATTAGCAAGCTATATTCCCTCACAGCATAGTAGCAGCAACTTACAATCCTTTGAAAATGGTTCAGTGTATGTTAATAACAGCACAAAACATGCCCTAAAACATCTGAATAATTGATTACAATCATTCATATTCATGCAAACATTACCAATGTAAAGCCATCTAAATTCACCTCTGGGAACAGACTCTTTATCTAGCTCTTTCTCTGGAGTTGTGTACTCAAGGTGCCTGAATCAGTGCGGGAAAGTTCCGCCCACACCATGTCTCCCTGCAGAGATACGTGCACATAACAAATTGGCATTAATTGCGGGACGGCAGCCGTCTGTCCCCAGCCACCATTGATTTCCTGCCTGCTTCGGCTGGCCCACATGGGCGTGAGGGACTGAGTAGGCTGCCTGTGTTTGTTTAAGGGCCTTAGCAGAGAGTAAGAGGAAGAGAGAGCACAGACGTTCAAACCTAACTGTGCAACAATACCTGGAGCTCCTGTTGGGGTTACAGCCTGTCAAGAACGTTTTCAATGCGTTGGGAATACTGTATTCTATTCAGAGTCTACTAACTATAGGAGAGTATTACTCTTAAAGAGTGCACCATATTCTAGAGAAATGTGAGCTTTCTGTTTGGTCACAGCCATGCCATAAAGAAATATTTTATAGACTCTGGCGTTAAAAAAATGGACAAACCTGCTCAAAGCCCACAGTTGAACCCTATTAAACACCTTTGAGAGAAATTGATACAGTGAGCCAGGCACCATCAACCCATCATCCAATGTCAGACTCAGTAAATGAACTCAATAATAGCCATATGTCTTAAAATCTATGTTCACACATCAACAGAACATGGTTGTCAGTCCTGGTTGGAGTGCTATGTATTGTTAGGTTCACACAAAGTTTGGTTATGAAAGAGACTGATAACTGCATTCTATAAACATAGTGACAGTCAAAAAAAAATTGCACAAATTTTGAGATCAAGTTATATATATATGCTGTATAAATGGAACCACAGTGGACAACTAGGTGTCGCTCTTGTTATTGAGTTGTGGGTTGTTCTTTGCTGTCAGTCACTAATGTTAGGGCTGTCAAACACTCTCAGGTTACGAAAAAAAGCAGAAAATAGGGATATTGTGTAGTTGCCCTGCTGAAAAAAAATATGGTTAGCAGGTTTTGGTTCCTGGCCTGGCCAGGCTGGTAATGTTTGCTGCTTTTAGGGCTCCCATTATGGGAGCATTAAGCATATTAAACAACATTGTGTCAATTGTGATCAGACCTTCTGATTTGATCAAAGTTGCCATCTATGGCCATTGTTAGAATAGAAGAGTAGCTTCATTTCGGTTATTTGCTCATAGAGGCAGTATTCAAGACACTCTTGTAAACTGTTATATGAAAAGGACTATTAAAGAGTCAAAACTGCTAGTAAATACGTTTGTCAATCCTAAACACTGCATGAAGGCAGATTTTGGCTGGGGGTGGGGGAATAAAACCTGTAGATAAATACAGTTGTCAATCCCCAACACTGCGTGAAAGTAGATTTTGGGAGTAAAACCTGTTAGTAAATATGATTGTCAATCCCCAACACTGTGAGAATGTAGCTTTTGAGAGTGAAACCGGTTAGTAAATACGGCTGTCAATTCCAAACACTGACTGTATGAACACAGCTTTTGAGTCAAACCTGTTAGTAATTACTCTTATCAGTATTCATCATCCGTGAATGCAATATGTTTTGGTCAAACCAGTTGATAAATATGGTTGTCAACATCAAACACTGATTGTGTGAATATACTGTATTTTATGAAACCTTACATGAAAATATCTGCCACGAGAATCAGACCAGACTAAAAAGAATACAATGTGCTCACACCCACCGTTATAAACGCTAACTTAATTGGACAAAGCACTATGTAATTAGAGGCTAATTAGGAGATGTGGATCTCATCTGCTCTACTATCCCAGTTTTATGCAGCAGATATTAAGTCTCGTAGCCTGGAGTGGTGTGTTTTAAAGCTTAGGTATATGATAAGCTCCTGTCTGAGCTACGACAATGATTGAATGTGTTTCAAACAGCAGGGGATGGGCTTATTTCTCATACAGGAAGCGAGCAAGTTCTGTCTCTGCACTTCACTCCGATCCATAACCAACCGGCTAAATCAGTAGTGGGGAAAGTGTGTATAGCTGCGGAGCTTTGTCAGGAGCAGCCCAGACAGTGTTATGATGAATGTGTCAGCGAGAGGGAGATGTATTTTTCCGCACACGAAAATCTGGCTCACCTCCTTTCTCGCTAACTTTAAAATTCATCATGACTCTGCAGGGGCATAATGAACTCCATCAAAAAATCAGCCGGCATTAACATCATCTCCAACCAGCTGATCCGACGGCTCAGGATACCGCTCATGTGAGCTCAAGAACACGAGTAATAGGCAATCAACCTCGCATAAAAGAACAATAGCAGGCATCATTCATTCTCATGTACAATTAGCGTAGCGCTGACTGAGTGATGGCCCCTTAGCCCTCCGGCGCTCTGACATGCCACTTCCTGGCTGCCTGCATGCTATGGCACCATGGAGGAAGAGCATGACACTGTGCGAAGTTTCTCACACAGAAATGACTTAAAAGGCTAATTGGGCCTGGAGGTTCTGAAACATCAGAGATCTCAGCACCCATCAGCTCTACAAGTCTCGTTTGCCATTTGATGGCTACGATCTGACCATGCGACCTTCTTGTATGGATCTGAGGACCACTGGGCTCTTAGATCATCAGAGACCAGGAATAACAGAGAAGTGCCACTAACTGTCATGCAAAGTCATTCCTGAGGCTCATTCCAAGTCATTGTGGTGACAATTCCCAAGGAACTCGCATCTTGAGACAGAAGGGAAAAATAAAACATTTACATATGCAATTCATCTCATTAATTATAATTAATGAAAGTGCTAATGAACAGTGCTCCTGTTAGCACTAGGTAAATTAGGTATTCGGCGCACATATACACAGGCGGCTATTTTCATATCTATCGTGACAATGGCTGGGTTGTCCGGATGCTATGCAGCGCGGCCTCGATGGATGTCGCATCTTAGAGTGGCTCAGGAGAACAGGATATTAAAAAAAAGTCCCCTATGTTCTGATGACAGCACTGCACGGAGACACGGAGAACATGTTGACACTGAGGGGTTTTCTTTATCCTGACTGCGAGAGAGAATGAAAGAGAGAGAGTGTTTCTGTGCAGTCATTCCAACACGTGGAGAGCAATATGAGTTCTATTTACTGAAATATGGCCTCATCTCGCCACAGCAGTGCAAGATTCCAAGAATTATTAGCTAGGGTTCGCTGTTGACATGGGCGCAGTATCCAGTGAGGTGAGTTAGATGTAACATGACTCTCAGTCCTCTGCAGAAAAACAGCTTAACTAGAATGATCATATTCCAGGAAGAGCATAAGTACTGATTTTATAACAGACTGGGAAGAGTTTCAATTTAGAGTAGCATGGCAAAAATGGGGGTTTAGGTGATCAGTATATTTGATATACCAGCCAATAGTGGGTGAATTTTGAACAATTTAGCAGTTTTTGTTCATGACAATCCACCTATGCTTTTATGTCTATTTGTTTATTGATTCTCTAATAAAAAAACTTCACAGATTGTAATAAGGCGAAGGGTAGATACAATAGAATGAAATATTAAATCTATATTAACTTATAGATTACGGTCTATTACGGTATTCAACCCAACATAATACTTTTTAAAAAATCGTTCCATTTAATTTGCTTTGTTCAGAGACTTTAAAATCATAAATGGCAAATCATGGGAGACCTCCAGGGAAAACTGCTGGAAGAGGTGCTAGTGAAGCCACCAGGGGGTGCTCACCCTGTGGTCTGTGTGGGTCCTAACGCACCAGTAGTGATTGGGACACCACACTGTCAAAAATTCCATGTCCTTTGAAAAAGAGAAGGGGTTTAACTCCGGCACCTTGGGAAAATTTGTCCATTGGCCTCTGTCCATCATCATGGCCTCCTAATCATCCCCATATATACTGATTGGCTTCATCTCTCTAGTTGCGTCCCAAATGACACACTTTACAATATGTACTTATGCACTATGCATATCTGTGTAATGTATGAATTTGATAGGGTTATTTTGTCATTCACCATCGGAGGCTGATAGCCCCTCCCCCTACGTTGCATAATTAAAGCTGTGACAGTTGAGTACATGAAGTACCCAACATTCCACACTTCATTTTTTTCAGGTTAATTAAGTGCATCATCGTTCATTTAAAGTGTACTTTTTCTATAAGGAAACTACACATTACTTGCACTATTTATACTAAAAAACACAGAATAGTGTATAAGTATGTGAATTGGGACACACCTTCAGTCTCCTGTCCACCAATAAGCTGGTGTGTGGGGGGCATTTCGGCGCAATATGGCTGCCGTCACATCATCCAGGTAGATGCAGCACATTAGTGGTGGTTGAGGAGATTCTCCCCTTCCATATGTAAAACGCTTTGAGTGCAGAAAAAAGCGCTATATAAATGTAACAAATTATTATTATCATTTGTTTTCTGAAATTCTTTGTGAAATTGACGCTCTGTTCGAAGAGCTACGCAGACGCCTCACCGTTGCCATGGTGACGTCTGATAGGACTCAAACCATGTACTCTGCCTCTCTTCTTCTTTCTTTTTAATTCTATTTCCATTTCTAGCTCCCCTAATCAAGGACTGCCAGTAAGCCCAGAACAAACAGATGTTACCGATTAATTTTCCCATCACTTGAATTAGAAAGTAAATTAAAACAAAAAGATTTTCTGCCAGAGTTCAATAAGCAACTCATGCCTGATTCTTTCTTTTTTTACCTCCTGTCAAGAACAAATGTTACACTGCTAACAAGGCAGATGCATGGCTGCCTAATGGGAGGGTTGTTGGTTTTACAGAGTTTTTTTGTGTTTTTTTTTAAAGGCACCAGAATGTGGCTCATTATTGCTGGTGTTAGTGTGTGCATATGTGTATGAGTGTGTGTGTCAGTGAGCTGTTTCACAAGCTGGAAAGACTTGCATTATTGTTAGCAGTGCCCAGTGCTGGTGCTTTCATATGCTTATGACCTTTCATGGATTTTTGCCAAGGTTTCAGTTTCTATGATGTTGTACAAAAGACTCTGCTCTGCTGATACTTTGCAATGCAGTACGCGCTTCCCACACAAACATACCACCCAAATCCTACCACGAGTGAATGTGGAGCCTATGGCATTCTCCATGTTGTGTTCTGTTTTGTATTTATACCTTGTCCAGGCCAAAGGTCTTGGTGAGGGCAAAGCCCCAGCCCTGCTCGAAGGCCCTGCGAATCATGGCAGCACTGGTTGTGGGTGGAGCGCTGGCCAGCCCAAACGGGTTAGGAAACTTAATCCCGCACATCTCCACGCTGATGTCCACTGTATCGATCTCGCAGTGGAACAAGGGCAGTTTAGGAGTGGTGCTTACTGTGTTACCATGAAGGGACTGCAGAGAAAACACACAGATTTAAACCATTACTTTTTGTGCTTGTCACAAACAAAAAATAAACACATGGTTACATAAAAAAAAAAATCGACATCCCAAAGGAGTAATAGCAAATCTTTAATAATTAGTAATACTACTGAACAGTTGTGCCATTAATATGGTTCTTTTAGAATGTATGTTTTTAAAGGAATGTTCTAAATTACAATTATATTTGAGTTGAAATGCATGCTTCTGTTTATATATACAGCAATAAGTTAAAAACAGCCTTCAGCCAGTTACTGCATTCAATAACACACATATTAATAATAATAATAATAATAATAGTAGTAGTAATATATAATAATAATTTTTTAGTATTAATAACAATTTCAAATTTCACAACAGATTTTTTTGTTGTTGTTGTTGACAATTTCTCACAAGTTATCACTAAGGCGAGGAGACTTGCTGAGCCTGTACTGAGTGTCATCACTCTAGTTTGTTTGTGACAGGACATTTATTGTGTTACATCTGCCTCCGGTATTACCTACTAGCAAAAAAAAAGAAGCATTTTTTGCAAGCTAAAAACCCAGACAAACAAGTACACAGTGCGAGAGAACATCTCATTCCACTGAATATCCATATACAAAGCCCTAAAACCAAAATTTAAACACAACACCCACAACAAAATGTGATTTCATCTTCCAATGATTTACCTGATCTTGAACCGCTGAACCCATTAGCAAATATTTGAACAGCTCTTTCTCTGTAGTCCAAAATTACAGAATGGTTTTGGAGAGGGGGTGGGGATTTGCCGAACAAACACTTCAACATGACTTCCTCTGGCCACAGTTACATTAGCGATTAACCTCTGCATGAACCTTCTCTTTATGCTGCTACTTAGGTCTGTGTGCAAAATCTCAGAAAATAGTCTTCTTCTAGGAAAACGAAGGAAGAAACTTCTACTGTTTGAGTGTTGAAGCCAAAAAGCACTCTGAGAAAAAAAAAGTCCCCGTGGAATAATGCCCTCGCTATAAAAACAGTGAACGTAAAACTTTGAGTGCTACACTAATACTGAAAATTGCTGGCACTGACACATAATGTGAAGCAGGCTCCCAGAGCAACACAACTGTAGCCAAACACTAAGTATGTTGTGTAAGACGTCCAAGTGCAGAATGAGATGGATTGGCTTATTGAGTGGAGAGCCCACCTGGATGTACTTGTGGATGTGCCAGGAAGCTTGTTTGCCATCGTTGACAGACTCCACGGTGGTGTTGGCCAAGCCGGCGATGTCTCCGCCGGCAAACACCCAGGGTTCACTGGTCTGCATGGTTTCGCAGTTTACCTTAGGTGTCCCCCATCCGTTCAGCTTAACTGGTTCCAGGGCCTTCTTCACTGTTCCAGCACACAATGTTGCAAAGATCAGAGTGGTTAGAGAGTTGTAAACTATACATTTTCATTGAGTTTTCATATACAATGACAAGGAAAGGCACAATAGGGTATTTAAAATAAATAAATAAATTCTCAACAGTTCAAAAGTTTAGTCAATAGGATTTTATTATTTTTTAAAGTAATCATTACTTTCATTCAGCAAGAACATTAATAGACATTTAGGCCTATATATATTTCATAGGCAACAAAGGATGTTTTTTTTGCTGCCTTCACAAAAGAAGCAAATGACGGCACTTTGGTAGACTGAATATTACACAAACACAGCATTCAAACGATGCACTGTTGCTTTCCAACCTATGTTCAATGCATTTCAGCTTTCAGACACATCCAGGGTCTTTTTAATGGATGTATGTAGTTTCCTTTCAGTCGAGAACGTCAGACGTAGTCGACGTCTCCACCCCGCCGGCTGCCTCCACCAGTCGGCTGCCTCCACCCAGCCGCCGGTGACAGTTCCTCCGCCTGCTCGTTGCCGAGGGTGTTCCCCTGCCATCGCTACCGCTGGGCCTCCGCAGCAGCCTCAGGGATGGAGGAGGATGCTCTTGGAGTTGGTCACCGATCCAGTCCCTCCCCCCGGGTGAGGGCCGGGTGGAGTCTTTGTTTGTGTGTGTGTCTGTTCCACCGCTGCTCCCAAAAGAAGTGGAGCAAGCGGTACCCACACTTCAAAGAAAGAGCAAATTCCTCTGTTCCTGGGTCACAAGAGGGCAAGTCTGGCGGTGTGCGACCCTGTAAAGCCTTGCACCCTTCAGTCCCCTCTTGTTCGTCAGCACAGCAGCTGGGTGCGGTTCGAGGACCCGGTCATCCGTCTTCTCACACATCCCTGGCCGTCTCGTAGAGACAGGTAAGTGTCGTGCACCACACTCAGACCCTGCTTCGGGCCTCCTCCGGGCCTTCCGAGCCGGGTCCCTTTCCTCCACCTCGCTGTCCCACCTTGGGTACGTCTGTTGTTCCCTGGCCCCTGGTTCAGGTGGCTACCAAAAGGATATGTGGTAGTGACCATCACTTCTGCAAGCACCCCCTTAAGATAAGGCAGTTCCGCTTCACTAAGTTAGAAGTGGAACCTATCCATTGAATGAGTCTTCTCTCCGTGAGGAGATCCTGAGAGCATTCGGTCATTTCAGTGCTCTCTTTCCTGCAAGTTGGGTTGGAGTAGGCTGTTCCTTCACCCTCAATATGATGACAAACACCATATGCAGAAGCATGGGAAGCACGTCCTGATCGCCAGGTTCCTAAGGGGGCAAGGATCATTCCTGCTCCCCTCTTTATCCTCTTGAGCCTATCTCTGGTGCTACTGCACTGCAGAGACAGCCCCTGGGCCACTGCAGGCAGTAAGTTAAAAATTCTGTTTTTAAACAGTTCTCCTGCTCGCATGGTCTCTACTAGAGGGTAGGGACTTGCTTGCTTTCGGTCAACGACTTGTGCCTGGAATTCAGGCCGGCTAACTCTCATTAGCTGAGATCCTGGCCTGGATATGTGCCCAAGGTTCCTACCTCTCCCTTAAACTGGGACCAGGTGGTGAGCCTGCAAGCACTGCTTGGAGGAGGCAGACCCAGCCCTGGCTTTCTCTGTCCGACGGCTTCATTGCGGTTTTACGTGCACAGAACGTAAGCCTAAGGACCTCAGACCAGCTCTTATCTGTTTAGGAAATCAGCAGAGAGGGAAGGCTGTTTCCAAGCGAGGTTGGCCCACTGAAATGTGGCTGCCTTCATCTTGGTGAAATTCCCGAGATGCACATGTCCACTTAGGTGGTGAGCTCCTCTTAAATGAGTGTGTGCTCCCGCTTAGGCATTGACACAGAGTACTTCGCTGACAGATATTCTAGAGTTGGGAGCTGGGCGACACCTTAGTCGAACTGCTGCTTCCCGTGGGCTCCCTTCGCATGAAGCCAGTTTCACTGTAAGCACGGTTTGTTGTGAATAGATAGTTAAATAGTCAATAGGCAAGTTGCAGGCATGCATGAACCATGATTTGCTAGTCGCTAGTCAGCTGTAGGTAGTAAAGTGCATCAGTCGAGTTCTGGAAGTAAAAAATCCTATTAATTTTCTCCACAGGGGAATTTGAACGGTAATTTATAAACCTTTAAAGACAAACCTACTATAAGCTGTGAGTTTTTTTTTAAGCTTATTTTAAACAGCAGAAATCATGGTGAAAAACGTCTCGGTTACGTATGTAACCCTCGTTCCCTGAGTACAGGGAACGGAGACGTGTCGTCGGGGGAGTTCCCTGACGAATTGGGATCACGCTAGGGAGCCTATTGCCTTTGAGAGAATTAAAACGAGCCAATGGAATTGGCATGCAAAATTTGCATTCCGCAGCCCGCCTACCAGCGCGGGTATAAAAAGCGGAAGTAAATATTGCGTAATGCTTTTCGCTGAGGAGCCGAACAGTGTCCAGTCCTCCGCGAAGGTACAGCAACATGGCGAAGGGACGACACGTCTCCGTTCCCTGTACTCAGGGAACGAGGGTTACATACGTAACCGAGACGTTCCCTTTCGTCCTGGGAACTCCGACGTGTCGTCGGGGGAGTTCCCTGACGAATTGGGATCCCTAACAAAACGCCATGGTGCTGGCCCCTTCCAGCGCCCAGCTAAGCTACCCAAGCAGTTTTACAAATTACGGGAGCTAGCAAGGGAATCGCACTGCTGTTCCGCAAGACCCGCACAGTGGATAGGATAACACTGGGAAAGCGTGCCCAACCCGTAAACAGGGGAAGGGAACGCTGCGGAAGCCAGATGCCTGAAGAAGGCCTGGAATACACATATGTACTAGCCCAGGGGGATAGTGAAACATATGGCAGTCCCTGAGGTAGTCCCCTCCAAGGGGAGTGGGAGCGTACTCAACAGGGACGACAGAACGAGTCTGTCAAGGGGAAGACACGGCTAGACTGCACGTGGCATAATGGGTCACCGAAGAGACCACTGGACATAACACCCAGTCTACACAACAACTCCCATAGAGGTAGTAGACCTGGCGCCGGCGGTCCGCCACGCCTGGCACCGAAGGGGTGATGGAGGAACTCACGAGGCTAACCAACGTATGGCGCCAACGGAGCGAAAGACGCACGTATCCGGCTGAGGCACGGAGTGGCGTAGCAAGCCGACACAACCTATTCCCTCGCACCACTGGCCGTAGCGAGTACTCGGGAGGAAATAGGTTCCACACGTAGGCTATAGAATCTAGCGAACGTGTTCGGTGTCGCCCAGCCCGCAGCTCTACAAATGTCTGTCAGCGAGGCGCCTTGAGCCAACGCCCAGGAGGCGGCAACACCTCTTGTAGAGTGAGCACGCAACCTGGGAGGACAAGGCTCACCCGAAGCTTCATACGCTTGGGTGATAGCATCCACTAACCAGTGAGCTAACCTCTGCTTGGAGACGGCCTTCCCCTTCTGCCGGCCTCCGTAACAGACAAAGAGCTGGTCTGAGGTCCTGAAGCTTTGCGTTCTGTCAGTGTAAACCCGCAGGGCGCGGACTGGACAGAGAAAAGCTAGGGCTGGGTCTGCCTCCTCCTGGGGCAGCGCTTGCAGGTTCACTACCTGATCCACGAAGGGAGTGGTAGGAACCTTGGGCACATATCCGGGCCGGGGTCTCAATATAACGCGAGAAAGGCCCGGCCCGAACTCTAGGCACGATTCGTCGACCGAAAAAGCTTGCAGATCCCCGACCCTCTTAAAAGAGGCCAATGCCAACAGGAGCGCTGTCTTAATGGACAGGATATTCAGCTCGACTGTCAGCAAAGGCTCAAAGGGAGGACTTTGAAGAGCTCTCAGTACCAGAGCTAGGTCCCAAGAGGGTACAGAGTGTAAAACACGAGGTGGATTTAACCTCCTAGCACCCTTGAGGAATCTGATGATCAGGTCGTGCTTCCCCACGGACTTACCTTCTACTACATCGTGATGTGCGGCTATTGCGGCAACATACACTTTGAGGGTGGAGGGAGACAGCCTTCGCTCCAACCCATCTTGTAGGAAGGAAAGCACGACTCTGATCGGGCAAGTTCGGGGGTCCTCCCGGTGGGAGGAACACCATTCGACGAATAGGTTCCATTTCAACGCATAGAGGCGCCTCGTAGAGGGGGCTCTAGCAGAAGAGATGGTGTTTACCACTGCCTGTGGTAGACCACCTAGAACCTCCGCGTCCCGTCCAGGGACCAGACATGGAGTTTCCAGAGGTCTGGACGCGGGTGCCATAGAGTGCCCCGTCTCTGAGAAAGGAGGTCCTTCCTCAGAGGAATCGGCCAAGGAGGGGCTGTCGTGAGGAGCATGAGTTCCGTGAACCAAGTCCTGGCGGGCCAATAAGGCGCCACTAACAAGACCTGCTCCTCGTCCTCCCTGACCTTGCACAGAGTCTGTGCAAGAAGGCTCACTGGGGGAAACGCATACTTGCGCAGGTCCCGGGGCCAGCTGTGAGCCAGGGCGTCCGTGCCGAGGGTCCCCTCGGACAGGGAGTAAAACCACTGGCAATGGGTCGTGTCCGGAGAGGCAAACAGGTCTACCTGTGCGAGTCCGAAAACACTCCAGATCAGCTGAACCGCCTGGGGATGGAGTCGCCATTCTCCTGGCAGGGGAGGCAACCGTGAAAGCTCGTCTGCCACACAGTTGAGCTCCCCTGGAACATGAGTGGCGCGAAGCGACCTCAGATGCTTCTGACTCCACAGGAGGAGGTGGGAGGCGAGTCGCGACATGCGGCGGGAGCGTAGACCACCTTGTCGGTTGATGTACGCAACGGTCGCAGTGCTGTCCGTACGGACCAGTACGTGCTTGTCTTTGAGGAGCCCCTTGAGGCGGCACAAAGCCAAGCGTACTGCTTGCAACTCTAGGCAGTTGATATGCCAATGCAGCTGGGGCCCCGTCCACAGACCCGAGACTGCATGCCCTTTGTACGTGGCCCCCCACCCCATGGCAGAGGCATCTGTGAAAACCACAGCATGCCTGGAAACCTGGACTAGGGGCACTCCGGCCCGTAGAAACGCAGGATTCGACCACGGGGAGAAGGTTTGGCGACAGTGCGGGGTCACTTTGACCCGGAACGTGCCGCTCTGCCACGCCCACCTCGGGACTCGATCGTGAAGCCAGTGCTGGAGCGGTCTCATATGTAACAGGCCGAGCGGCGTTACTGCGGCTGCGGCTGCCATATGCCCCAGGAGCCTCTGAAATTGTTTCAGTGGGACCGCTGTCCTGCCTCGAAAAGACCTGAGGCAGGTGAGCACTGACTGGACGCGCTCCTCCGTGAGGCGCGCTGTCTGGGCGACCGAGTCCAACTCCATACCGAGATAAGAGATCCTCTGCACGGGGCAGAGTTTGCTCTTGTCCCAGTTGACCTGAAGCCCCAACCGGCTGAGATGCCGTAGCACCATGTCCCTGTGCTCGCACAACACATCTCGCGAGTGAGCCAGAATGAGCCAGTCGTCGAGATAGTTGAGAATGCGAACGCCTTGTTCTCTCATGGGAACAATGGCCGCCTCCGCGACCTTCGTGAAGACGCGGGGTGACAGGGCCAGCCCGAAGGGTAGGACTTTGTACTGATACGCTCGACCCTCGAAAGCAAACCGAAGAAACGGTCTGTGACGAGGAAGAATCGAGACGTGAAAGTACGCGTCCTTCAGGTCGATCGCTGCAAACCAATCCTGGGGACGGATGCACTCGAAAATGCGCTTCTGCGTGAGCATCTTGAACGGGAGTTTGTGCAGGGCCCGATTCAAAACTCGCAGGTCCAGGATTGGCCGTAACCCACCGCCTTTCTTGGGTACAATGAAGTAGGGGCTGTAGAACCCGGACCTCATCTCGGCAGGAGGGACCGGCTCGATCGCGTCCTTCGCCAGCAGGACATCGATCTCTTTCCGCAGGACAGGGGCATCCACTGACTGCACACGGGTGAAGTGGACGCCCCTGAACCTGGGAGGCCGGCGTGCAAACTGAATTGCATAGCCGAACCGGATGGTGCGGATGAGCCATCGAGACGGACCCGGAAGCTCTAGCCAGGCTTCCAGGTACCGAGCCAACAAGCCCACCCGAACCACCGGCGTACCCGCGGAGGGGCAGCGAGGTGGAAGGCAGGGACCCGGCTGCAGTGGCGATGTGGCCACTGGAAGCGGGGTCTGGGCGTGGAGTTTGCCAGAGACCTGCTTCCACCGAGGGGCAGACGGCAGAGAGAGCGCGTGGGCTTTCTGCTGCGGGCTGCCCCTTGGCGAGAGGAGGGGAAGAGACGAGGTACGAGGCCCTGCCTCCTCGTGAGCTGGTCTCTGCCCCTCTGGGCCCAGCCGCCGAGAGGAGCGACGCAACCGAGGAAGCGTCGCCGCTCTCTGCAGACTGGGAAGAGAGGAACGGGAGCGATGCTGCTCGGTGACAGCATCCACTGCCATTCTGACCCTCTTGGACGGAGGAGACTGCGTGCCCACCAGTCTCGACCGAGGATGACCTGAAGGAGGAAGGAGAAACTGCTCTTTTAATGAATTTTTGGGTACCGCTGACCGAGTGGCCAGCGGCGGAACAGAAAGTTTTTTCATACAAAACAAAAAATTCTCCGCCCGGCCCTCCCCCGGGGGAAGGAGGCGTGCAGGGGCACCCTCCTGAAGAGCAGTCATCTGGTCCTCCTTCAGGTCGCCCGTCTCAGGAGCGCTTCCCTCCCTTCCTTTTACGGGAAGGGGCCGGGGGCGTCTGAGCGGGTTTGGCCGACCTCTTACGACCAGACTTCCTCACTCCAGGGTTGGAAGGCTGCGCTGGAGGGGGAGCTGGCGCAGGAGGACGGCCTCGGCGACGGGAAGCAGCTGGAGGTTCAACAGGAGCAGAAGACGGACCCGCAGCAGCCCGTCTCCTGTGCAGGACGTGCCGTATCGCCTCCGACTGCTTCTGGGCGGCGGAGAACTCTTGGGCTAAGGTCTCCACCGCGTCGCCGAAGAGGCCGCCCTGGGAAATGGGGAAGTTGAGAAGTCTGTTCTTCTCCGCTTCCCGCATCTCAGCCAGGGTCAGCCATAGGTGGCGTTCCTGGACCACTAGAGTGGACATCGCCCGACCCAGCGAACGTGCGGCGACTTTCGTCGCCCGGAGGGCGAAGTCCGTCGCCACACGCAGCTCCTGCAGCAGAGCCGGGTCAGAACCACCCGCCTGCAAGTCATGGAGCGCCTTTGCTTGATGTACTTGCAAAAGCGCCATGGCATGCAGGGTGGAAGCGGTGTCTCCACACGCCACGTAGGCATCCTTGGTCAGACCGGAGGAAAACCTACAGGCGCGGGAGGGGAGTGAAGGGGCACCCCGCCAAGCGGAAGCGGTCTTAGGACACAATAGCATCGCTACCGACCGCTCCACTGGGGGGATTCCCTCGTACCCGTGCGCCGCTCCACTGTCCAGGGTGGTGAGGAGGGAGGAGCGAGGATGTCCACGCCTGGACGCAAAAGGTGCCAGCCAAGACTTCCTCAACTCCTCATGCACTTCAGGGAAGAATGGGACTGGAGCAGGCCGTGGGGCAACAGAACGGCCCGCCCCAATACACCAATCATCCAGCCGCGAAGGTTCGGGACCCGGCGGAGGGTTCCACACAAGCCCGACATTCGCAGCCGCCCGTTCGAGCATAGCAGCCATTTCTGGATCCGGCTCAGGCTGAACCACCACACCCGAAGGGGGCAGTCCTGCCGAGTCATCACCAGAAGATGACCGCTCCTCCTCCGATGCCGCGATCGACATCTGATCCTCAGGTGGTGCTCCGAAGGAGACAACCGGAACCGCCCGAGGGGGCTCCGGCCGCTCCAACGGAAGCGCCGATGGCCGCGAGCTACTAGAGGTGTGAGGATGCCGATAGGATCTTTCACCAGTCGAAACATTGCTCACAGTAATCCTCATACGCTCACCAACAGGAATCACAGAAGTAGCCGCCTGCCGAACTGAATCGACAGGTGAACTAGATCTGGGATTTTCTGAAGGGACTCCCCCATGTTTCAGGGTTCTCAGTCTCGAACGCAGCGTCGCGAGAGTCATATTCCCACAGTGAGAACATGACTCGTCCACAAACGCTGCCTCAGCGTGCGCTAAGCCCAAGCACGAGAGGCAGTATTTGTGGCCATCATCCCGAGGGAGAGATCGACCGCATCCAGAAACGCACGGGTGAAACGTCATCCTGAAAAGGACGCGAAACACCCGTGATGCTCTTTTAGAGAAAGGAAAAAAACTCTTTAAATGTGCCGAGGCACAGAGGGACCACCGCGGCAGACAAACGGGGAAACTGCAAGCCCGAATGCTGCACTCCAATACCAGCCGTTAAAACAGCTTTTTGTTTCTGTTTCAATCCAGCCGCGGGAAGCGATGGTCGCTCGAGTGCCGTGACGCCAGCAGCAGAGGATTCCTCTCTTCTCCAAAAGACGCTCGTTCTGTTCTTCTCTTCTTCAAAAGCTTTTTCAGAGGACACAGCAGCTCAGAGAGACACACTGGAGGCTCCGAAGCTAAAAGCATTACGCAATATTTACTTCCGCTTTTTATACCCGCGCTGGTAGGCGGGCTGCGGAATGCAAATTTTGCATGCCAATTCCATTGGCTCGTTTTAATTCTCTCAAAGGCAATAGGCTCCCTAGCGTGATCCCAATTCGTCAGGGAACTCCCCCGACGACACGTCGGAGTTCCCAGGACGAAAGGGAACTACATTTATCCATGAGTCTACAGAAAAAGTTCCACCAATCGGAGAATTGCAACAAATTGCGTCAAAAGAACACTTTACTGCCCACCCACTCCCATGAAGCACTGTGAATGATGTACAGTAATAGAGTCTACCTACGCTCTAAAACTACTTAAATATTAGTGTACATATATGCATATTTTTACAAAAAAATTAAAAGATATTGTTTATATACACAATCAACAACTTTAAATCAACAGTTTTATATTTCTTTTAATTTTAAGTCGATTATAATGCTTTGCAATGCTTCGTGGGATTGTAGTTCTTTCCCTAATTAAAGCAGTTAAAGGAGCTGTATGTAAGAAATTTATTTCATCATAAAAAGGCCCTGATATGTCACTAGACATTAAGAAATCATGTTCATTTCAAATACTTATATCACTGACAACAGTAGTATGGCTAGGATATTGTCATTTAAAAAGTGGACTTGCAGCCCTCAACTGATGTTGATGTTGTCATGTTGTGTTTTGGTCTGATGCGCCACCCTCCACCTATCCACCAATCACGAAGTCAGTAGTGTTTCGGGATCCGGGTTGCCAGCTTTGCTCTAATCTACCCTAACTGTAGTCGGATAAAGATGTATAACGTTACTAAATCAAAAAGACCTCGTTATGATTCAGAAATTCGTCGTGACAAAGTCAGAAATAAAACCAGAATTTGCATTGGAGATGCTTTTGAAAGATGGAGACGGCTGAAAACGGAGAAGTATTTGAACACAGACGCCAACGTTGCTAATTTTCTCCTGGACAGGTAAGATTCATCTATGCTTGGCTAACTTGTAATTGATGTCAATGGACATTTCATATATTCATGACAGTCGAACAAAGTTATGCATGTTCGTGCAAAGTAACGTAACGTAAGCTCACATGGACGTATGCTAACATTAGCAATGTATTATAGGAGCCAGTTTCTCTGTCCTTATGCTGAGACGCAGAGGAAAACAACATTAGCACTCCCATTATGGCAATTTGAAGCGTAATTGAGACAGAAGCCTAACTTTACCTCAGAAAAAATGATTCGTCATTCGTTCTTCGCGTATATCGTGGACTAAGTTACACATGCTGCAAGTTGACCTGAGTGAACATTGCTAATCAAGTTTAGTTACTCTAACAATATTTTATGATGAAACTGAAAACAACCCTGTGATAGCCATTGGTGATATTGAATTTGTCCGGCGTTATAATTGCTGTGGTAAATGTTTTGGTTATTTGTTAGCCCGCTTATGACAAAAACTTTAGCACTTGTAAATCGATTTTTTTTTTGTCTTTAAAAATAAGGAAGTTTTATTTTGTGGTTATATGTTTTTTGTTTTGTTTTACTATTATACATTTATTTTTCCACAGACTTTTTTTTTAAATTGTAATTGTATTTATATGTTCAAAATAACGAAATAAAATAAAATAAAATATCAAATCAAAAACGCTTATCTCTTCAGCTATTATGGCCCCAGCACCTCAACACCTCAACACCCCTCAACACACCAAAAACTTACTGTGTACGTCTCGTCGTCACTTGCCATTGGAAGCAGCCTACGTTTCTGCTGAATCCTGCAGCTAATCTGGCAACCTCGAGTCAGGGGGTAGGGGGAGGGGATACAGCGCTCTATGGTATTTTTAAAGTGATTGCAGTACCAGTTTTGGCCACAATCCTACATACGGCTCCTTTAAGTACACTCCCAGCCAACATGTCCATGTGGGGCCAACAAGGATTTTGTGTGGAGCCCTCCTTTGCCCCATTATTAGGGGCTTTCGCACTGGAGGAACCTTTTAATAGTTCCTAGAACTATTGGTGGAGGAACCCTCTTTTTGGCGTGTTTGCACTGCAGGAACTAGGAACGATTTTAGTTCTAGGAACTCCTTTTGGGGGAAAAAAATTTGCTCCTGCTTCAGAGTAGGGTCTAAAACATCACTATCCACCTTATTCCTGAGAAGCTTACTGCGTGTTGAATTATGGGTGGCACTTCCGGTTTGGGGAACTTCCATTCAAAAAGACTGAAACGAATCATTTCAAATCATAAGGTTGCCCTACAAATAAAGCTGATCCATCAGTTTGACTCAATGAACTGTCAGTTTTCCCTTCATGTTTTATTTTCAGACATGAGAATAAAGTAACACTTGGTTATTTTAACGTGACATGTTATAACAAGAATATCTATGGCAAAGAGCTCTTTTCAGTTGCAACATTTTTTTTACCTTTGCATTCCGCTGTAATAGTATGAAAAATGACAGCATATACTTTGTGGTTTGTTCTCCGGATTTAATTTACGATATATCCCATTAATAATTCACTGGAATGCATGAAGAATCTTTAATTTTTCACAGGTAAATACAATTTATTATCTGTCAAAATGATCACATTGAAATAGTATCAAGTTAATGAACATTTCTGATTAAGGCAACGTATGTTACATAATACAGATATATATTACTACAGTGATATTTAACCCGTCCGTTATTGCTGTGGAATGAATTGCTCTTTTGTGGTTATTCATGATCTGATGAAAGTACCTTGTTGATGCTTTTACACTTTTAAATGTCTTTTTAATGTCCGATGGTTGAAGGGTGAGTAGAATAATGTCAATCTCATTGTGACAATTTAAAAAAACAACAACGTATTATTGCGTTCATAGAGCGAGCCTTTCACTGATTGTTTACAGCTTAACGGAAGTTACACCAATAATTTGTGCAAAGCGTCATGGGGCGTAGGAATAAGGTTGATAGGAACTACCGGTGTTGTAAGTGTACACTGATTGGCCAAAAGCATACGAAACGGACATGAACAACCTCTCAAGTTAAAATTTGTATGTGACTTCAGAAGTGCAAGGTGGGAAATTTCTGATAGCACACGAAGTCAGCATTACTCCACGAACATGGAGAACAGAGATAACAGCATTTACCTGTTGTCTGCGGGGTTGATATGTTGATGTGTAACACTGCAAGTTGTCATCCCTTACGAAAAATATGTAAGTGTTCTATTAATATACTTCTTTGCAACTAAAAATAAGAAAGCATACTTTCAGACTACATTTTATATAATTCTTAGGAATATACTACTTACACTTAAGTGTACTTGACTTATACTGAGAGAAAAGTCCAAGTATATTTGGCCTGTAGGCCTACTTCTACTTTTGATCGAGACATACTTAAAAGTATAATTAAGGGACAATGTGTAGGAATTTCTCCCATCTAGCGGTGAAAATGTATTTTGCATTCAAACGAATTGTGATCTCTCCAGCGCCTCACTTTTTCAAATGCGCGTTGCGTCTCCGGTAGCCATTATGTACCAAAAAGCTATGACAGGATGTCTTCTAATAGCACTTCGTCGAGTGTTCCTTCGGGTGAACAGGTTTGTTATTTCAAACAAACAGCAACTTGACACAATGAACAAACGAATGTTACAGTATGAATTACTGACTGAAAAACATGAACTATTGTAATAAGTAGTTATTCCTTCTTTATTCGTTATATTTTCTGAAGTAGGCCTAGGTGCATTGTAAGATATCATCATCAACTTTTAACTATAAATGTTCATCTGTCTATAAAATAAAGTACACAACCAAACAATGAAAAAAAGCTTGTAATTAAGACTGTAACATTGACTTACCTGTCGAGAAGAAAGCAGGCAACTTCAGCGTCTCTTTTGAAAACTTTCTCCTGCATTAGCTCTATCCACCTGGAAAAAGCTATCCCGACATTAACTCGTGTTTTTTGTAATCTCCGGTCACGTTTCCTTTTACGATCTATTTTGGACTTTTCTGGCAACGAGGATTTGCAATGCAGCCTTTTAAACTTGCCGGGTCAGTGACAAGCGCCTCTCACTGCTCTCCTCCGTTTCTGCTGCTTTCAGTTACGTCATGCTGGCTCTGAACGAAAACACGTTGTGGAAACGTGTTGGCCTAGTACTTTTTGTCCCTCTCTGCTATTATAGTTTTTCAAGATGGCGGAACTTCATGGAAGCCTCCGTGGACCTACCCGTCCCAAGTATTTAAAGATAATAAATTCTTCGTTTACGAGGATAAGTCAGATAATTGGCAGATGTATTTGTACACCATTGAGGACATATTTATGAATAAAAATATTGATTTTAAATAATAAAATACATAAAAAGTACACATTGTCCCTTTAAAGGGTTAGTTCACCCAAAAATGAAAATTAAGTCATTAATTACTCACCCCCCATGCTGTACCAACCCCGTAAGACCTTCGTTCGTCTTCGGAACACAAATGAAGATATTTATGATTAAATCTGAGAGGTTTATGACTGCTACATAGGCTCCCTAAGGGAATGACACCGGACGGCCCAGAAAGTCATTAAAGAAAATGTTTAAATATGTCACAACAGTGGCTCAACTATAAGTTTATCAAGCGACGAGAATACTTTTTGTGCGGAAATAAAAAAAAATAAAAAAAAACTTTATTCGACTATTCCTTTTCTTCCTTGTAGGCCTGAAACGAGACTTCAAGAGATTTCCACGATGCATGCGCGAGAATTGCGATCTGCTTCAACTACTTCAGTTAAGTTCTTGCGCGTGGGCGTCGTGGAAATCTCTTGAAGTCTCGTTTCAGGCCTACAAGGAAGAAAAGGAATAGTCGAATAAAGTCTTTATTTTTGTTTGTTTTTTAGCACAAAAAGTATTCTCGTCGCTTGATAATCTTATAGTTGAGCCACTGTTGTGACATGGAATATTTAAACATTTACTTTAAATGACTTTCTGGGCCGTCCGGTGTCATTCCCTTAGGGAGCCTATGTAGCAGTCATGCACCTCTCAGATTTAATCATAAATATCTTCATTTGTGTTCCGAAGACGAACAAAGGTCTTACGGGGTTGGTACAGCATGGGGGTGAGTAATTAATGACTTAATTTTCATTTTTGGGTGAACTAATCCTTTAAGTATTCAAAGTACAGTATACTTGGCTTGTAGTAGTTGTGTTAACTCTTTTGATCGAGTAGCCTATTAAACAGTGGCGGCTCCTGCAAAATCTCTCAGGGGGGGGCAAATGTTTGGATGATTGATAAGGATAAGGTCCACCCATGCAATGGATAAATTAACAGCTTAAGCATGTAAAGGCAACTTCACTACTTTAAGATTGTGTCGCAGACCTGACAAAATAAATAATTTTATTTTAGTTATAAAATAATTTATTTATTATAATATAAATATAGAGATACAAGGTTTCCATCCCGACAGCAACAATGTATCAGGCAGAATCCATATTGTATTATCTCCCTATTTTTTTCAAAAATTAATGCTATTGGTCACCCTTTACATCTGTCAATGTGTTTTACAAATATTTTACCAATGGAAAGCATTAAAAGAGCTTGGAAATTATTTTGGGGAAAAAAAAGGTTTTCTTTCGTTTCCTGAAAAGTAACAGTTTTGGACATACAAGATTGTGTTGGTGTTCGAATGGAAATGTACAAATTTCAAAGTAAAATGCTAGGAGTAAAAAAAGACTGCTACCATCCTTTCCTCAACTGATTGTAAAAACAAAGTGAGATTTTTCAACACTCGAGTATTAAAATGTTCAGCAATACCTCTTTAGACAGCCTCCGCTTGTCTTCTTCTCCCAAGGCCCGCCTAGATTTTGTTGTTCCTGTTGCTACTTGCTCCTGCTCAATGTATGCTGATTACTACGACGGGCTGACTGGTATTTATTTTAATGACACGATAAATGACTGCGTTATGACTGCGTTTGCCATGACGTTGTTCAAGTTCAGCTGGCCTCAACGCGCGAGTCGCGAGATCCCTATCCCAACAGTTTCTCAAGCTCTCGCTCTCATTCTTTTTTATTTTTTTAATCACATTTGATAAAGATATTATAGTAGTGTTTCATTTTTTCTTGTTATTCAAATTCAAATTGTTTTTAAATATTATTTGTCACTTAATCTTAAAGATATTAAATATCTTTAAGATATTTGTTCCCACCAATCGCTGCACAAGTTAAGGATACGTATGATGACGTAAGCACGTTAGTGCGAGCCCTCCCGGAACCCATAGAGAATGCATTGCAGTGCCTCCAGTTCGAAAAAAACATCTTTGAATGGAAGTCTATGGGAACACTCGGGGCGATTCTCAGCCAGAGTGAAATCGCCCAAAAAGAGGCGGTACTCCACAGAACGTGACATGACGCTGATTGGACTATAGTGACGGCTAGCGTAACTCTGTTGTTGAATGAGATTGTGAATGTGATTGAAAAAAATCACTTTCACACTTTGGTGGTGCGTCGCCCAATCGCCCTAATGAAGAAACCGCCCCTGCTATTAAATATACTTTTTTTTTTTACATAGATTTTCATATACAGTCTTATGAAACTTACATTGTTTGAAAATATTGATTGGAATATTGATATAAAACAGATATGTTTCTAATTCTGTGTATCTGAATTTTTGTGTAGGCTAGTCCACTGGTAGTGTACATAAGAATCAACTTTAATTCTACTTTACTCTTTTCCCACCATTGACTGAATTTCCAGCTATCCATGTTTTCATTGTTATACAGTAGGGGGCGCTATGACATGTCTTATAGTACAGAATCTCCGGATCAAAACATAGGAGAAGAAGAAGCTGAAACAAGTGATAGAAGATTGCTCACTCAAGTGTAAAATAACTTGATAATCTAACATTAAACAGCGTGTAAATCAAAACTGCTTAATGTTTCCAAATGAAATGAAGCGTAACACATGAAGATGAAACGACTGTGAAGCTTTGGGGGTGTTGGTCTCGATCTACTCCATCTGTGGTTTGCACTTTCCACAAACAGTCTAAAACTTAGTACCTGCAAAAGTATCATTCAATTATAAGTAGTCAAAATCTATACAATTAAAAGCCTAAATAGGACAATATATAAACACAGTTATGTATGAATTTGAAGTATACTTCTTTTTCATAAGGGATAGGAGATTTCGGGACAGATTTGGGTGATTCTGCAACTACGGGCACTTTTAGGTCCCAGCAGTGAAATTTTAGATTTATGTTAAAATTTGTCATTTGATGTTTCATAAATATATTCACAGTGCCATTACACACATTGACAAAAAATATAATTACTGATTAATGTGATTAAATATAATATTATGAAGCATTTATAGCTCAAAACACCATTTTTGTTAATGTCCCACACCTGTGGTCTCAATGCTGAGATACATAAAATAAGCTAATTTAATTACAATTTGTCATTATTTCCAATGGAATTGTTTAATATACAGATTCATTTACAGCATCTTAAAATTCTTTGTATTATTAATTGATCATTTTTATGATTTTTTTAACTAAATGTGCCTGTCCCACACTTTTGAGTCCTTACTGCAACAATGAAAAAAGCTTTTATTATGAAATTTTATCGAACACAAACAAGTCTAGTTTCTATGGAAACAGAAATGATCACTTGAGCACATTGCTGACAGACTGGGCCACCACACTACCTCACTCACAAGATACCAAAAAAACAAGGTAAACATCATCTTTTCCGCTCTAGTATTTATTTTGCGTCCTTACCATTCAGCTTAATAATTGTGTATTTTGAACTACATTTTAAAAATAAATGTATATTACTGTTGAATTCATGTATATTAAGCTAACATGTATGCTAAGAGTCAAAACTAATGTGGTAGGCCTTGCTAGCAGCCAATTAGCTAAAATATTAGGAAAAATGTCATTTCCGCAACATGTCTTTACCGCAGCAAATTTAGGTGTTGCGGTAAAGACCTTGTGTTGCGGTAGAGACAAATTCAAGATTTATTGTATATTAAATTACAAATATTCAGTATATTATTAGTACTGAAGTATATTTTAGTATATATATTAGTATATATATAAACATGACATTTTTTAACCCTAGATTTTAACATTGTGTCCTTACCGACACAAGATGTCATTACCGCAGCACTGCTCTATTTTCACATTTTCATTTGCAAAAAAGTATTTTTACACTTAAGCTGAGATGATTAACACATTGAAATTGCAACATCTGTCATAAAAAGTTAAATATGTTATCTTTTGTGTGTATGGAAACAATTGACATCTAAGGTTACTGTACATTTTTTACATGGCATAGAAAAAAACATGAAATTCCCTATTTTGTATATAATTTTTTTATATCAGTATTTACAAAACTGCATCAAATGTAAAAAAGCTATTTAAATATATAAAAATTTTTATAGAAACTACTAAAGAAAAATGTATAAAATGTACGTTACTGTAACGTTGCGGTAAGGACACTTTTTAAGAATATGACCCGAAAAACGTAAAAAAATAAACATGTTCCAGATAAAAATCTTAACGATTACATTTTATTTTGTGTACATTTTTATATATATTACAGACTGTGATGGTTAAAATTGAAATTTATAGAGGTTGATTTTTTTTTAATTGGGATAGTCAAAAGTGCCCGTAGTTGCAGAATCACCCATTTACTAATAGCTTGCACCAGCTAGTAGACGTCGATTCAAAGCCACAAAACTTTGATTTCAATTGTTTGGGCTCTATAAGTGTCCAAATACTTTTTGGTGCCACTGAGGACACATAACTGTTCACTTAGTGAGTGCTGGATATTGTTTAAGCTGAAAAATGAAGATATGTCTTTGATGGAGGAAGAAATGACAGTCCCTCTGGATTCCTGCATGAGACAAGCAGAGGAATTTGTAACCCTGACGGCCCTGTTGATGCTTTGCTGTGGCTGTTATTGTTGAGTATATTTTCCCTTTTCTTTTTTCAAGACCAATCCCCTAGTCCCTCCGTCAGCTCTCCTCGCCTGACGCTCCAGTGATCATGAAGACTGCCGGCCTCATCACTTTCAGAAAAAAAAAAAAAAACATCCTCACACCCTCCTGTTTGTTTCTCTCACCCCCCCCCCCCCCCACCTCACCCCCCCCCCCCCCCCCCCCCCTCCTCTCTGTCTCATGCACACACGCGCGGGCTGTGGAGTGTGACAAATCTAAGAGACTCCTGAGATCTTCCCTTTTAAATGAAATGGCCTCCTCTCAGAATCCAGTAGTACTCTCCAGAGAAACTTCTCATACAACTAGTCATTGCTAAGCTCCATTAGAAGATGGAATGCTGTGTGAAACATAGGCAGGAGAGACGCTGACATAAAGAAATGCAACAGCTTAGAGGACACAAAGCCACTTTGGATGGATGAAAGGGGGGGGGAACAGGATGCATTACTGAAAATGCACACATATGAATTAAAGTCACAAGGAAATCCGCATTGACAATTCTTATTTTTGTATGTAATATTAGTGCTTATTATAAATGATTTATCTGGCACATCATTATATATCTTTTCTTTTTAAATCATGTGCCCTGGTAATCTTTAATCAAAATAACTTTCCCCCCTCTTAAAGCAACATCTCTTCTCTTCTCTGATGATGTGTTTACTGACACAAGGGACAACTTGTTATTCACATGACATCAGGGCCCGTATTCACAAAGCATTTTATCTTACCACTAGGAGTACTCCTAAATCGCACTAAAAGATTTTAGCTAGGAGTTTTCTCTTAAAGGTTATTCACAACGCCTTTCAGACCTACTCTTAGTAAAGAAAAATGAGAACTCCTAAACTAAGAGTGAGTCTTCGTTGCTATGGATGACGTCATTACTCATGCACGAGCTTGACTGAAGTGACCACCTTGATTGGCTGATGATTGTAACGCGGGAATGATTCCAAACACCTCCCCCTACGATGATGAGTGACAGGTGACAGGTCTGAGAATGCGTGCGCTACACAAGTAGTGCGAAGGACGGAAGATGATGAATAACTGAATTAATAGCCTAAATGAATAAAGAGTAAGGAAAAACAAATAGCCTAGCAGCCTAACGAAACATATGGATTGATGCAATATCTTTGCAACAATATTGAATTAATCTGTCACTATATTCCTCTGCCTACGTTTGCAAAGAGAAGAACATTTTAATTTGATTCACAATGAAACGTTACAATTAGTTTACATGCAGTGAGTAGCCTAGTTTTGGTTGTTGTTGGTGGCGTTGTTGCATCCCTATGCCTACAATGCAAAATTGTTCCCTCGCGATTGGAAGCTCCTAGCCGCCGCATTCGCATTTCAAAACATCGCAACGCGAAATGCCACAAAAAGCGGTTTGTGAATAGGTCTTAGTGAGTTAGGAGTCCTCTCGACTTCTTTTAAGCTGTCCCAGGCTTAGGTGCTACTTTTAGGGCTAAAATGCTTCGTGAATTACTCTTAGTCAAAAAAATTAGGAGTCCTAAAGTTAGGAGTGACACGCCCATTATTTTTAGGAGTTGCTCCTAAATTCGCCAGTTAGGAGCTACTTTTAGCCTTAAAATTCTTTGTGAATACGGCCCCAGAGCAATAACAAACCACAACCATCCAATCAATTCCTGATGGACAGATCCCACCCTACATTTTTTCTTGCTCAAGAAGCCGTTTAATTTGCATATACGTCACAATAGGGAAGAAAATACAATTGTAACTTCCGTTTCATGAAACAAGTAGATTTTTTTCCCAAAATCGTGCTGCCTTAGTTGCTTCTGATATATGTGTTCACAGTTGTTGTTTTTTTACAGGGACCACCAGTTGCCACTGATGAGTCCTGCTGACTTAAACATTCACACGAGTCTCAGTGCATGAACATGGTAAACTGAAAAAGCAAACAGCTTGGAAATGACAGGTGTGTTGAACAGGAACCGTTTCAGGAATGGCACAAAGGTGTGTGACTGTTCAAGTCTCTCTGTTAAGATCAGTGTGCTCAATAATGTGCCTTTTTGTTCTTCGTTATGTATCTTTGGTTTTTGTTGAGTTGTAAATAAATCCAAACAATCAAAAAGCCATTCTTTTAATCTCTTCACATTCTTTGTTTTAGTTCCCTCAGAGACTCATTCACCTGATAGGGCCATTAAACCACGCATAAACGTCATTTTCTCAAAACTACATACTTTTACGTACATGCTGCTCACAAATTATTGTAGTAGAGTTTGTGCTGAATACAGTGTAATCAGACTTAAGTCATGGAAATTTTACAAGTAACATAAATAAGTACAAATGTCAGGGCATGTCAAAACACCTCCAGGGCCCAGAAAACACCTCCGACTCCAGAGGGTTAATATCTTGTTGAAAACGGCGCTCCTGACTGCACTGGCTTCTGTGAAGAGGGTAGGGGACCTGCAGGCATTCTCAGTCTACAAATCGTGCCTGGAATTCAGACCGGCCAACTCTCACGTTATCCTGAGACCCAGGCCCGGATACGTGCCCAAGGTTCACCACTCCTTTCAGGGACCAGGTGGTGAACCTGTAAGTGCTGCCCTCGGAGGAGGCAGACTCAGCCCTTGCTTTGCTCTGTCCCGTTCGCACTTTGTGCCTATATGTGAACCGAACGCAGAGCTTCAGGACCTCAGACCAGCTCTTTGTCTGTTATGGAGGCTAGCAGAAGGGAAAGGCTGTTTCTAAGCAGATGTTGGCCCACTGGATAGTAGATGCCATCATCTTGGCGTACCAAACCCAGAGTGAGTCGTACCCCCTGGGGGTGAGAGCTCACTCTAACAGGAGTGTTTCTTCCTCCTGGGTGCTGGCACACTGCACCTTGCTGGCTGATATATGTAGAGCTGTGGGCTAGGCGACACCCAACACTTTGCCAGATTTTACAATCTTCTTGTAGAGCCAGTGTCCTCCTGTGTACTTGCCTCAAGTAACCAGTAAACACAGAGGACCCACTCGATGTCTTGCCTGCTGCGACATTCCCCTCCTAAAGACCGGATACGAGCACCTATCTCGCTCCTCAGGTGAGTACCCTAGCTAGCGAACCCTGTTGGGGTTCCTCCTGTACCCTGCGGCAGCATGGCGGAGACTGGTTGACGCCAGGCCTAACACTCGTAAGAACACCAGTGGCTGATCCCTGTGCAAGGCTAGGTGCCCATATGCTATCTCTACAGCAATCCCATATGGGTATTCTTCCACAGTACTTCTGTCTTCCCTGTCAGCGAGCCCCTGTTTTTCCCTTGGCAGAGCCCCCTCTGCCTGTATTGACTCCCCCTTAACTAGGCCGGAGCTACCCCAGAGACCGTCCATATGTAGCACTGCCCTAATGGCCGGTCCATATGTGTGACTTCCACATGACACCTCCCTACAAGTAGGATGTGGTCTCTGTAGCACTCCTTTATGCTTGGAATGCTTGGAAGGCATGCTTTCTCAGTGTTATCCAATAGTCTCACTTAGTGGGTCAGAAGGAACAGAAATGATCGACCTTCTCTGCATAAAGCCCTGTCCCATCTTCAGGTGGCTTACGCGGAGCGCTGGAAGGGGCAGCGCCATTAAAGGGGTGGTATAAGTTTTAGCTCAAAATACCTCACAAATATTTTTATATAGCATGTTAAAGTTGTCACTTTTTGAGGGTTAGCAAAAACACCATTTTGTGTCTGGCCCTTTAAATGCAAATGAGCTGCTGCTCCCGACACAGAGGGCGGAGTTTCAAGAGCTTGTGTGTGTTAGCAGCTCCGATTACCTCACGCAGACAGACACTAAAATAACAGAAACTGTACTGCCTTTTATGTTTAAATGGAGTCAGACAAAGATGGAGAGACTCAAGAAAAAGTGACAACACGTAGAATGCAACAGGACGTCTCTGAATGGTTAGTTGATGAATTTATGTTGCTGATGTGGAGTTAACTGTCTTCAATTAGCATATTCTGTCATGATAATCTAGAAATCGCTCATATAGGAACTGTTGTGAGATGCACACAGAGTGACTTTCTATTGCATGTGAAAAGACAGATGCTACAGTTTAAGCTGACTCACACATCTGCTCAACTACAACAACTCTTCCTCTTCTAAACATGGACTGCGTGTTCCCGGGGTTGGGGTTTATGTAAATTTTAGCGTTGGTGAAGTCACTAACCCGTGAGGAATGTCATGTAGTCCAGCCATTCCCAAACTGTGGTGGTCCGTGAGGGTACTGCAGGTGGTCCGTGGAAAGCCAAAATGAAATATAAAATAATATTTTTTATTTTAAGGAACACTCAGGTAAGATGACGTAACATAAGAACAGCCTTCTATCTGTACCGTTTTGACTTCTTTGGTCGCTGTTTTGCTATTATTCTCGTGCACTGACTCTTTCACTAAGCTGAACAGCCAATCAGAGTTCCCTCTTTCACCGACGGCCCAACGCCGATTCAACATGTCGAATCGCCCGAAAAAAGCAGACGAGGACCAATTTCAGCTGACGGTGCGGAACACACCGAGAAAACTTAGTCGGTCGACGCACAAAAACTGCCCGACAAGCCTGTTGTACTGATGTGATGACCAGTTATAGTTTTAGTGCTAAGCCTATTTAGAGGTGTGGATTAAAGCAACACTAAGTTAGAATTTTTACCTTAAAATAATGTTTTCAAAATCGTTTCAGTGGTTCATCAAGTCATGACATGGTGAAATGCACTTATGCCACCACTTTGCCGTTCTTTATCTGATATATCCATGATATGTAAGATTGCCAGATCGGGTCGTGTTTCTGTAGTGCGAATGAGACCTAAGAAAACTACAAATTTGACTTGTTTTACGGCAAGCGTACTCGACAGTAGACTACAACTACACTTTCATAAAATCATGCATCATACTCTACCTTGTCTGTGGCCATTGTTGATTCCAAAGCCGGTGCTGGATAAATAGAGAGCATCTGAGTGCGCGTGCGACAGTAGGATGCGGTAGGCTAAATTATTTACGACAGCAGTAATGGACAATTCCGCTTCCAACCTGTAGGGCGACCGCAGAGGAAAAGTCACTTGGTGTTGCTTTAATTCAGGTAGGACTGTGTGTAGACATATTTTATTCTGTGTATTATGAGGTCGTCCGCGAAAATTCTTGATTACAAATAGTAGTCCACACAAGCAAAAAGTTTGAAAACCCCTGGTGTAGTCCATACCAGCAATTTGTTGTAGTCCTTAAAAAACGATTTCTTTAAAAGCAAATATCTCCCTTTGCTTTGAACTTTGAGCGTTGTAACTTTGCAGATGTTGTTTATGCTCAAACAGCAAGATTACACACTAACTAGAGTTAGAAAAGTGAAATCATACTCAACCACCCCTTTAACATGTGGAAAATGCATTACATGGACTTATCCACCGGGAAGTACCACACATGGAAAGAAGTCTCTGTGGTAGGTTCTACCTGAAGAGGCACATTAACTGGTGACAGAGAAGGCACTCTGCCTAGGGGAAGTAAGACAAATAAGACCAGAAATCCAATGAAAGAATAAGGCATGGGTTAGCAGGATTAAACCTCCTGGCGCATCTGAGAAAATCTGATTCATGATGTGCCAGTACGGCGGCCACATACACTTGCAAGGTAAAAGGGTAGGAAGGAAAGCACTGACCAAAGTGCGAATCTCTGTGGGTCTTCCCCTCTGGAAGAACACCAGTTTGCGAACAGACTACACTTAAAAGCATATAACCGCCTCATAGCCCGGCACTCCTGGCTCTGGCTTGAGCGATAGTATCTATCACCGCTGGTGATATGCCAGGTCTACCACATCCCGTCCAAGGCCCAGACGTGGAGATTCAAGAGGGTGGGTGTAGTTGTCAAATTGTGCCCAGTCCCTGAAAAAGGAGGTCCTTCCTCAGGGGATTTCACTAAGGAGCGACTTTCATAAGGAGCATGAGCTCCAAGAACCAAGTCCGCGAGGGCCAGTAAGGTGCAACCAACAAGACCTGTTCTCCGTCTTCCCTGACTTCGCACAACATCTGTGCAATCAGGCTCACTGGGGGAAATGCATATTTGCGCAGCTTTGTGCCAGCACGTCCATGCAGAAGGGGCCTTGGTCAGGGAATACCACAGCAGGCAATGGATCCTGCAAAGCGAACAGGTCTACCTGAGCTTTGCTGAATTTACTCCAAATCAGCTGGACCGCTTGTCACTTGTTGTGAGAGCTCGTCTGCTGGGCTCCTGGATAGGAGCAGCATTGGGCTCCTATCCAGGAGCCCAATGCTGCGTGACCATTGCACAAGGCACCCCAGCGTGTCTTGGACAACAACACGCGTGGACACTTTTTCTAAGGGAACCCCTGTCCGTAGAAATCCAAGGTCTGTCCAAGGGCTCAATAAGAGACGACAAATTGGCTTGATGATCATGCGATGTGTGCCGCTACACCATGCCCATCTCGGGACTCGAGTCTGTAGCCAATACTGAAACGGTCTCATATGCAACAACCTGAGTTGAGTCAACAGTTCACTGGAGAGGAAAAATAATAAATGAATAATGACTGAAATTTCAGAATGTGCCAGTGTTGTGTTATGTATTTTTTAGCGGCCTCTATCGGTGATGTTTCAGATTGCAACCAATTTTTACAAGAGCGCTCGTGGCGTGCTCTTGCGCGTGCTCGAACACAAGAGCGAGAACTCATGGTACCGGCCACACTGAGACTTTCAACACACTGGAGAAAGCATCACACAAGATGCTGGAAACTCATGTAAACTCCCATTGCAACGGTACAATAATAGGCTACTTTTATCAGCTTGACGTTGAACTAATGCTCCATGCTCGTACCATGATAACGTTACATTGACTGCATTTAGCCGACATGTTGTGTTATCTAGCAATAGGCATTTTACTAACTATTCGTGTACCTTTCATAATCAGCAATGTCAACATAGGTGAATGTGTAATATGATAACGAAAACAGTTAGTGACTAGACTGAACAATTTCAGTGTAACAGTAAGATCGTAGGAAGTAACATTACTGTACTGAACATGTCTGGAAATGTGTAATATAAACAATATGATAGTAGTGGGATGAGTGACGTTAGACAGTAGATCTAGTACATAAAATAAAAGTTACATCCTAAAGCACCTACTTTTTGATATCCTGGAACAGTCTTTTGTATTCATTTCATATGTCATGTATGTTGTAGTTTACTTTGCTATTTCATTACAGTTTACCATTATTGATTTCAGCATATCTGAAAACTTGTAATTTATCACAATAAAAATAGCGGAGGTCTCTCCATAATTCAAACGCTTTGCCGATGTTGATCCGTGTTTTCGTTCTAAGTCGATCCGATTCACGCTTGGCCTGACGAGCTACAACAGATACATTTTTTTTTGTTTTTTCATATTTATGTGAAGTTTGTGTTGGAGTCTGTGTTGTGCTGTCGTTTTTGGGTGTTATCAGACTCCATGTCGTTTGCTGCAGTGCCGTCGCATAGTAGACTGTATATAAAAAGGAGAGAGGCTCGGGAGCGCGCATGCATGTCACATCCGATGGATTTCGCAGAAAATCCGACCCGGAGACTTCACAAAGAAATAGGAATACTGGCCTTCAGAGGTAATAGCAAAACCAGACAAGTGGATCATTGTAATGTGTGATTACAACCCCTTTACACACAGGCAATAAAAAAAGCATTCATTTTAGAAGAAAAGTTACATATAGCACCTTTAATATTTTAGTTTAAGTTTTAGTAAGTTTAAAATATGCTTTTTATGTTTCTATTTAGCTTTAATTTATTTATTATTAGTTTTAGTAATTTTAGTACTTGAACTTAAACTTGTTTTATTTATGTTATTTACAAAAGCAACATTTCCAATTTTCGCTTGTCTAAGTTAAACTTTTTCATAAAATATTTGTATTTTATTTTTATTTCAATTAAAGAAAAAAAAAACCAACACCATTTAATAGTATTAGCTTTAATTAACAATAACAACACTGGTCTTGATTCTTAAAAAAACAAACAAATTTTGAGTTCCACAACATCATAAAGGTTTGTAACGAATAAGGGGAAAAAAATTATGACAGGATTTAGTTTTTTGGTGAACTACATAATTGTATGTCTCAAAACTGCATTGCTGAGACCTAGAGGCCAGAATACAAACAACGTCATGTTTCATGGGCTCCACAGTGGTAAAAGTAGCCAGTCAGCTGCTCATCCCGCTGGCCAGTGGTGACCTAATCACAGACCAGCTTGCCCACCCAAGATTGCAGGGGGTGAATTTCTTGCTATCTCAGCTTTTCTCTAACGCTGCAACGCAAACCTCTTCTGTCGGCTCCACCGGCCATTGAAGTGGATAAGTAATTCATATCTTGGACAAGGTGCAGGGAGTGAGTGGCATTTATAAGCTCGCTATCTCTGAGCTTCGAGCCGGTGATGAAACGACTCTCCGCTCAGAGACATTACAGTGTTTAGGATGGATGACAGGTTCGCCAGAGAGCAACAACATTGGGACAACAAAACGCTAAGTAAAGAAGAAAAAAATCACGAGGAGGTGAAAAATAGCTGGATGAATGTGTGCCGACAAATAAACACAATGATATACAGCGGGGTAAAAAAGTCTGAGGCCAAATCTGGGATAAAAAAAACAATTTAAACCTGGAAATAAACAGTTTTAGGATCTTAAAAAATATAAAGCAAATGAACATTAAATACTTAAGATTCTGCACTATTTATAAATCACTCATCAAATAAGAAAATGTGTGACCCTGATAATGTGTCTCTTTGTATTGATCAGATGTTATTGCCTCCATTTTAAGTCTTTGGATCAGTAAAGCAAAATGGGGACAAACCAGATACTAAGACATTCTGAAATTCATGGTCATTTTTCAATTAAACTTTTCGCTCAAATTATGTTATATATATATATGTTATATAATTTATAGAGAAAATATAGAAGCAACAACTGTAAAAAAGAAACAACTGTAAAAGAAAACGTCTCGGTTACGTATGTAACCCTAGTTCCCTGATAGGGAACGAGACGCTGTGTCGAACGCTGCGGGAACGCCTCTGCGTGGTGCGTCATGAAGCACGTATGGAATCAGCCCAATGGAGAGATGAAACGTCATAGGCGGGTGACGTCATCGACCAGGAAACTATAAAGCACCCCAAAAACATAAGCGCAGTAGCTTCTGATAGGCCTAAAGGAAGCGCTAACGGGAGTGCCGGGAGTATGGCGGAACGACGCAGCGTCTCGTTCCCTATCAGGGAACTAGGGTTACATACGTAACCGAGACGTTCCCTTTCAAGGGAACTTCGAGCTGCGTCGAACGCTGCGGGAACGCGAATACCCACGTCGCCATAGGACCAAATGACCGCCATGTGAGAACTAACGCACAGAGGACGAGAGCACTTGTGCCCCAGGGGTAGAACTTAAGTCTAGGTCATAGAACTTAACAAAAGTATGCGGTGAAGACCATCCAGCCGCATCACAAACATCACTCAGGGAAACCCCCGACAATAGAGCTTTGGAAGCAGCCATACTCCTAGTAGAGTGGGCTCGAACAGCCAAAGGTGAAGGCTGACCAGCCGACTCATAAGCAAGTGAGATAGCCTCGACCACCCACTTGCTCATTCTCTGTTTAGACGCAGGACACCCTTTCCTGGGTGGCCCGAAACATACAAATAGTTGTTCTGATTTCCTCCACAGGGCAGCTCTGTGGACATAAGCGTCTAACGCCCTAACAGGGCAGAGTAAATTAAGTTTCTCCTGGTCCGATGACATAAATGGAGGAGGACAGAAAGCCTGCAGAACCGTAAGTCTAACAACATTAGTAGGGACCTTGGGAACGTAACCTGGTCTAGGATGCAGAAAAGCCTTAACCATGCCAGGCGAAAATTCCAGGCACGAGGGTGACACCGACAGAGCCTGCAAATCTCCGATTCTTTTTAATGAGGAGATAGCAAGTAAAAAGATAGTTTTAAAAGTGAGAAACTTCTCAGGAACTTCTTCGATAGGTTCAAAAAGAGCTAGGGAAAGACCTTCCAATACAATGGCCAGATCCCAGGACGGCACCCTCGTACGAACTGCTGGCCTCAGCCTCAAAGTGCCACGGAGGAAACGAGTTACAAGCGGGTGTCTCCCAAGAGAAACTCCACTGAAAGGGACGTGGTAAGCAGCTAGTGCCGCCACATACACCTTTAGTGTGGAGGGGGATAACCCTGTGGAGAAGCGCTCCTGCAGGAACTCCAGCACTGCACCCACTGGGCAGTTAACTGGGTCCTGCAGGCGTTCTCCACACCAAGAAGTGAAAAGTTTCCACTTCAAGGCATAAAGCTTCCTCGTGGATGGAGCTCTGGAGTGAAGAATTGTCTCAACAACCTCGGTTGAGAGACCAGACTCTATGAGCTGGGCCCCCTCAGAGGCCAAGCCCACAGTTTCCACAATTCTGGGCGGGGGTGACATATCGTGCCGCCCGCCTGAGAGAGTAGATCCCTCCTGACCGGGAGCTCCAAGGGAGAGCCGTCCAGGAGAGAAATCAGGTCCGCAAACCATACTCGGGCCGGCCAAAACGGGGCTACTAGTAGTAGGCTGACCCCGTCCCGGCGAAACCTCTCCAGAACTCCTGGTAGCAGAGCAATCGGGGGAAAGGCGTACAGGCGTGACCTCGGCCACGGCTGCACCATAGCGTCCAACCCCAGGGGGGCTGGATGACTGATGGAGAACCACAGATGACAATGCGTGGTCTCCCTGGAAGCGAATAGGTCCACCTCGGCGCGACCGAAACTCAACCAAAGGAGCTCCACCACCTCGGGGTGGAGTCTCCATTCCCCTGGCCTCGGCCCCTGCCTCGACAGGGAGTCCGCTACCACATTTAAATACCCGGGAAGATACATTGCTCTCAGTGATAGTAGCTTCCCCTGGGACCACAGGAGGATCTGACGGGCCAACTTGTAAAGCCGGCGAGACCGCAGGCCCCCCTGATGATTTATATAAGAGACCACCGACGTGTTGTCTGATTGAACTAACACATGATGGCCCCTCAGGTCTGTTAGGAAGTGTTTCAGAGCCTGAAACACAGCCAACATCTCTAGACAATTTATATGCCACGATAGATGATGGTCCTGCCACAGACCTTGGGCTGGGCGGCCACTCATGACCGCCCCCCACCCTGTGAGGGAAGCATCCGTCGTTAGCGTTATGCGACGACAAAGAGCCCCCGGCACAGGACCTTTGGATAGGAACCAAGTTTCTCTCCACATGACCAGAGCACGAAGGCAGCGCCGCGTGACTTTGAACGTGCGGAGCGGATTTCCCCTCGGAGAGAATCCCTTGGTCCTGAGCCACCACTGTAACGGTCTCATGTACAACAGGCCGCAAGGTATAACGTTGGACGCTGCTGCCATCAGACCCAACAGTCTCTGAAACTGCTTCACAGTGAGTAGCTGGCCTAGCTTTACTTGTTTCACAGCTGAGAGAATCGAAACGATGCGGGTCGGAGAGAGCCGCGCCCGCATCGAGACCGAATCCCAAACGACACCCAGAAAAGTGATCTTTTGAGAAGGAGATAGTACACTTTTCTTTGCGTTCAGCCTCAACCCCAACTTTCTGATATGAGCGAGGACGACATCTCGATGCCGAACCGCCATCTGCTCCGTCTGAGCTAAAATCAACCAATCGTCGATGTGATTGAGAATACGAATGCCCTGAAGCCTCAGAGGCACTAGTGCTGCATCCATGCATTTCGTGAAAGTGCGGGGTGATAAAGCTAGGCCAAACGGAAGAACCCTGTACTGGTACGCCTCGCCCCCGAAGGCGAACCTCAGGAACTTCCTGTGTTGTGGAAGGATGGAAATGTGGAAGTATGCGTCCTTTAGATCTATCGTGACAAACCAGTCCTCGGATCTGATTTGAGACACGATCTGCTTGATAGTGAGCATCTTGAATTTTAGCTTCCCTACCGAGCGATTCAATAGGCGCAGGTCTAAAATTGGACGCAACCCCCCATCCTTCTTTGGAACGATGAAGTATCGGCTGTAATAACCTGACTCCAAACTGGGAGGAGGAACCCGTTCTATAGCCTCCTTTTGGAGGAGCGTTTTCACCTCTTGTTCCATTACCAGAGCCTGCTCGGGGCCCACCACTGTGTGCAGAACCCCTCTGAATTTTGGTGGACGACACCTGAACTGGATAGCATATCCTTTTTCTACTGTCTGCAGGACCCAATGAGATATTCTTGGAAGGCTTTTCCACTCTGCCAGAAAATCTACTAAGGGTACCAGTCTCTCGAGACTGGCCTCTGGTGTAACTTGAGCAGCAAACACAGCGCCCTGTAACGGCGCACCGGCAGGGAACGACTGGTTTGACTGCTGTGAGACCCTCCTCAGAGGGAGCGAGCGTCCCTCGGGAAAACGCTCGCTGGGACCGCCTACGCCCCGGCATGAAGGCGGGGTTGGCAGAACGGCTCCCTGAGGGCACCGAGGAAGAATGGGCACCATAAAGAGAGGTGAACTCCTTTCCGCCTCGGTGGGGACCACCCTCAGCATCCTGAACGCCTCGGCGTCAGGACTTCTTCTTAGCCGAAGCCTTCTTAGACAATATCACTGTCCTCAGATCAGGTCTATTGCTAGAAGACTTCGGCTGAGAGTGCCGCGCCTGAGCCCACTGTCCAGCAGGGGGAACACGAGACGCGACACTCTGCTTCTGCTGCGCCCTATGGGATGAGCTTGTAGACGGCCGGGGCTGCTCCCGCCCAGCAGCCCCAGGGACGTGAATTTTTAACGGGAGAAATTTTTTGAAAGCTGCAGCTTGTTTTTTCTCTTCCTGGAATTTGTCTATAACAGAATTAACAGCTTCGCCAAATAACCCCGATGGAGAGAGAGGAGCATCTAAAAGAAAAGCTTTTTCTTTCTCTTTCATATTTGTCTGATTTAACCAGAGATGTCTTTCTGCGGCCACCAGAGCTGCCATAGATCGACCCACTAGCTTGGCCGATTCTCTGGTGGCGCGCAGGGATAAATCAGCAGCCTGACGCAGTTCTCGAACTACGTCAGTACTGACTGCCTCACTCTCACTCACGTCCCTCAGCAGGTCAGCCTGGTATGCCTGCAAGATTGACATTGTATGCAGACATGACGCAGCCTGACCTGCAGCCGAATACGCTTTACCCACCAAAGCAGATGTATTTCTGAGGGGCTTGGTGGGTAATACCGGTGTCTTAAAAGATGACGCCGCCTCGGGGGAGAGATGGCTCGCGAGCGTCTCTTCCACGCGAGGCAAAGCGCCATAACCATATGATCTAGCCCCCATTATATTTGAATATGTAGATGTCTGGGGACTAAATATTCTATATGAAACCGGTTTCTTCCACGATCTCGACACCTCAGTGTGGAGATTGTGAAAGAACGGCAGACACCGGCGTGGAGGCTGAACACGTGAGGGCAAAAATCTTTCATCAAGTTTCGATTTCGACACAGACTCCTGTCTAATCACTGGCCATTCAATACTGAGTTTTTCAACAGCTCGTGTTAAAACCTCCATAAGCTCATCACTTTCGGGAGAGTGAGGTGGCGAATCCTCAATCTCTCCCTCCATACTGACAACATCCAGCTCCTCAGAACTGGATAGCTGTAGTACGGGTGCTTCATCCCGAGCGGAAGAAACCGCAGCACGTGCTTCCGAACCCGGGACTGAGGCACTGGATCTCACAGGTGAAGGGAGAGATAAGGCAGCACCCGTCTCAACCCCCGCTGAGAGATCCATCTGCGATCCCCACGATAAGCGCCGCCGCTCTGCCTCGGCAGAAGCGGGACCCGAACCGCGGGGAGCGCGCACCGAACCACTCTCGTCAAAGAGCGCCCGGCGGGAGCGGAGCGTCTTTAACGGCAGACACTCGCAATGCTCACAGTCAGCTCCCTCGAGAGCTGACTGGGCATGCTGCACTCCTAGACAAACAACGCAAAGAACGTGTGTATCCCCGCCCGTTAAATAACGCGAGCAGGGAGGAACACACTTCTTAAACTGTTGTTTATCCGCCATTCTCTCAATATAAATTGTTTGTGTGGTGCACAGTATGTAAGACAAACAATATCAGACAGGGACAGATTCACATGTAGCGCGACTGAAGGCACAGAAGCTACTGCGCTTATGTTTTTGGGGTGCTTTATAGTTTCCTGGTCGATGACGTCACCCGCCTATGACGTTTCATCTCTCCATTGGGCTGATTCCATACGTGCTTCATGACGCACAACGCAGAGGCGTTCCCGCAGCGTTCGACGCAGCTCGAAGTTCCCTTGAAAGGGAACTATATCTATGTTATAATAGCATTTTTTTTAAATGATATAATACAAAATAAATAAAATACAAATAAAATAGTTAATAATAAAGATAAGATATTATAAAATAAGATAAGATAAAAATATATCAAATTAAATATATAGTCAAAAAGCACAACATTTGTGATCCAGACATAATATGTGAATGTGTGTGGTTGATGTTTTTGGCTAATCTACTGAAATAAGGTTGTATTTGAGATGGTGGATTGTAAAGGATTCCCATAATGAAACAAGGCTCTCATTTTGAGGGTCTTATCATCTCCTGCCTCTCCCTCAGAGTGATGGTTATCACACTGTGGCTACTAAAATCTGCTAAGGAAAGATAAGTGGGGCAGTGCTGAATGCTTATTGACGAGAGAACAGTCTGGATTTTGTGATGGCTCGCTGGGGAAATCTTTCACATGGAACACAGGTACACCAACATGTGCTCTTTTAAACTACATGAGAAACTGTTTCTAACTGGCCCAGTGTGCAGCACAAAATAATGTGAATGGAATCGTTCATTTGGGTACCTTCAAACTACATTGTCTGGTAAACAAATAAAACCATTGTTTCTTACTACATACAACATATTTAAAAAGGAGTGGAAAACAATAATAAACCCATATAAATGTAAGCTCATTAAAACCAACTACAGCAATTGTCCTTTCTGAAGCTCACCTGCTGGATCGTTCAGTATGGAGCCAAAGGCGCTGATGATGAAGTCTGCTTTCAGATGGACAATTTGCTCCTCATCCACAATCCAGGTGCCATCATCCCGCTGCTCTGTGCGGCAGAACCGCAGGCCTACGACATGCCCATCTTTCTTGATTACCTCACAAGGGTACAGGAATGGCAGGAACTCACACTTTTCCTCTTTGGCCACCTCCATCTTAAAAAACAGAAATCGAATGAGAAGCATGTAATCCTAATTGCTAACATGGAAATGCTTTAAAACAGAGTGAAGAGAACTTTACGCATTCATCTTTAGAATGTGGTCATGACAGTGAAGTTGAAGTATTGGCTATAAGCAGGACTCCTAGAAAACTTCACAGAACACCTAAACATCTTCCTAAGCCTGCTTACAGACAGCATTACCCATTTTACTGTACTGTGCCATTTACTTTAAGGAGACCCAAACCTCCTAGGGAAAATAGTCTACAAAGCATTTCTGTATCTTCCACTTACTACTTCACCCACTAGCTTCTCCTACTCCTTCCAGTCTATCTCCTGGGATCTGTACCAGTGCATTATTTCTTTAGCCTAAAGAATCTACTCGAATAAAACACTGCAGTATAAACCATTTGCCAGGTTCACAACCATTTAGAGTATAAAAACCCTTCCACCTGCACTTTCGACCCCCTCTTCGAACCTGCTTTTCTTTATCTTAACACTCCTATTCATCACCTCTACCTTCACCTGACCTCTCCCAACTTCAAGTCATCTTCACATTGGCTTGTAGCCATGGACATCTGGCAGGTTATGGGGATCATTACTGCCCTTCCTCAGCAGTGAATAGCAGTGGTTCTCAACTGATGGGATAATGAACAGCAGTGGGAAAAAATAAAAATGAATAAAATAAACCACTGTAGCGAAAACACTGTAGAACCACATGGAGTGTGCTCTGTTCAAGTGTATCTCAGGCTACACCTGCAAGAACAACTTCATTGATGAAAATTAGTTTTAATGGAGCTCTAATGGCACACTCAACAAAAACAGCCCTAATCACAGTGATTGAATTACAGGGTCTGCACTCACATCGTTTTCATCATACCTTTAGAAAAGAACCTACAAGATATAATGGAAAGGATCAACTTCATCTCCACACCCATTGGAGTTCCACAGGGAGTTCCACATTCTGCAAATTCACTCCATTGCAAACTGATTATTATTATTATTTTGAAAAGAAACCTTGCATTGGCTTGTTTATTTGTACTAGGTTTTATTGTATCTATATATGCTTTATTTGTACCAGTAAGCATTTGTATGTGTACACAAATATTTTTTTCCCTAGCAGATAATGTTCTAAACTGCAAGCCTACCATCTGTTGATCACACTGGCACCATACGTCAAGCTAAAACACTTTTTATAAGTCATTCTAGATAAAAGCATCAGCTTAATTCCTTAAATGTACATGAACTCAGAGTAGAAGCAAAACTACCCCCTTTGATTAAAAATTCCTCCATTATAATTTACGGCCACGGAGCTTTAGCACACCCCTATTTGAACGTTCGCACAGGCAAGGCAGAGCTAATAGTTTCTGTGGTTACACATTTCTAAGTTTAACTTTCTTGACACTGTTGCCATGGCAGCATTGCAACAGTTGTCATTGAGAAAAGAATATGTCTTAATTACTTTGTTAAAAAGCTCCACAGAAAAATAAATCTTATTATATAAAGTGCTGCCCATTATAACAGCTCAACATGGTCACCTTTACAGAAACTTCTCTCACTTTTTCTCTTTTACTTTTTCTTTTTCAACTCTGCTTTTTGAGATCGGAAAGTCTTTCCAATGGTAATACCAAAAAAAAAACACCTCATCATATAGCCTATTGTGTTTGACACTACCTAACCTAGACACCAGGTACAGTATATACATTGTTTACAATATAAACTGAAAAAAGGTGAGACTTTAATTAAAATGCTATTCATAAACTGTTTAGAATGAAGTGAAAGACGATATCGCATCTGAACCCACAGAATTCTGTTCAAGTCATGACAGTGCACACATGTATTGAGAATTTTTCGCTGCACACACATTTTTCTACCACCATTTACCTACAATAGTAGTTTCAGTTCAGTTCTCAAAGATATTTAACTCTGAATCTTTTTACTGTCAGCTTATTCCATTAAGTAAGGCCATTCAATTTTTCTCCGCTGACTTTTATCGCTTTTATTCTGACTGTCTGTTGTGTAATCTATGGCTAGCGGTGTTAACTTTGATATGGTTCCATTTGAAATGATTGATATTTAATGTAACATTTCTACATTACAGATAGAATTTGGCAAAATATCAGTAATAATGAGACAATAGCTTTCGAAACTGGGCTATGTTCTCAAGTGAGTTCTAGGAGAAATGTGGATAATGAATATAAATTCACAATTTTTTTTAAGTGAAAATCCCTTCAATACATCACATCCATTTGGGAATATGTTTTGTTATTTTAGGGTTTTGTGCAACAGTCTGTCAGGCGCAGCACTAGATAATTTGAAGGTGAACTGTGTTATTTCTGTCCACGAGCAGCACCAAAATAAATTAAGCAAAATAATAATAAAAAATATAATACAAGTAATACAAATACAAGCAAAATATAATGTCAAACAAAGACAGAATATTTCTTTCTGTAGAGTTACTGTCAGTTTATCTATTTACTTGTCATCTCAGTCAGCAGTAGAGATGGAGAGAGAATTCTAGTGAATTCCCCCCACACATAAAAGAACATGTCAAAATCCACACAAAATGTAATTTAAGAAGACAAAAAGAGAAAATGTCTTCTTAAGGACGTGGGGTATACAGATGTTCCTTCAATAGGAATTTATCACTGGCTGCAGGTGCTGCTGAACTGATTTTTTTTACCTCTTCTGGAACAGCGCGAATGTTGGTAAAGCCCTTTCTAAAGACCACAAAGACTCGTCTAGCTCCGCAGCGGAGAGCAGAGGTGGCGCAGTCAAACGCTGTGTCTCCTGCGCCTAGGACTATCACATTCCCATGTAGCTTTGGCAGCTGCGAACGGCAATTACACATGCCTGCAAAAAACACATGCCACAGAAAAAGACACAACAAATAACACAAATTGTAAGTAAAATTCAGACTTAACCAATATCAAATACCAGATGGCACTAACAGTTTGACCACTGAATCTCACTAATGGAAATTATTCAGGAGAGTCATGTAATAAACACAATTATTTTTGCTCCCAGTAAGTGTAATATTGTTAATAGAGAACAGGAAATAAGTAAAATTACTGTGAAAGGATGGCAACAGGTAGCCAGTATTTCAACAGGTAGCCAGTAATTTCACATAATTTTCATGTAAAAAAATTATTTTCTCTTCTGGTACCTATTTTACTGGCCTTTGCAACCAAAGGAAGGAAATCCTTTGATGTGTAGAATCCCTGTTCTGTGGTCAAGTCTTCAAAGATCTTGTCCCTGTTTGCTTGTGGAAGACCTGTATAGCATGAAAAAAAGCGACAAATTAATAAATTGTGTGTTAAGATGAATACATTTGGAGGCAATGTGAGACAAATACTTGTTGCTGAAACTGCTAAAAATAAACTTAAGTCTGCAGTTCCTTACAAAGTATTTTCCCCTAACTTGCACCACTATTAGGTTTGCGTTTGCTTTAATGCTTCATTAAAGATACATATAACAACATAGGATGTATTGTGCATTTAAAAATGTAAGCCAAGTGGATTCTGAATGCAACTTTTAATAAAAAAATAAAATAAAATGAAATATATATATATATATATAAGTTGCATAAATTACGCATACAACTCAGTGGCCTAAATTGTCTATTCTAAACATGTCGAAATTTCATTTCTGCAGATTATTTGCTTTAAATCGAATGTATCATAATCTACCTACCTTCACATCACTTTTAACTCGGCAAAATTAGCTATTATCAGAATTAAAAATGCATGGGTATTACCTGCTCTCTGTAACGTATATTCTTTTATGTTGTGTTTTGGTTTCGGGTTCACTGTTTGCTCCATTCCCGGTTGGCTGTGTTCATAAATAGTTTTCTTGGTTGCTAATTAATCCCTCACCTGTTCTGATTGCTACCCCTTGTATTTAAGCCCTTGGTTAATTTTGTTCATTTGTCCAATATGTTATTTATGTTTTCCCCCGCGAGTTTTTCTGTTGTGGATTTAAATATGACTGTTTTTGTTTGATCCCTAGTAGGCTTGCTACGATAGTCGGTGTTACCGGTGTTACTGGTGTGCAGAAGCACACCGGTTACATCTCTTGCTCACCGCGGCACCACCCCCCACTGTCGATTTTTTTTTTTTTTTTTTAATAATTTAGTTCAGTTAGAGAACAGACACTATTAAACTGAACATGTCTGCTTAATAAATCATGAGCCGAACGAGAGTGAGAGACAAGGTGACTTGCGGAATATTTGGTGTCAAAGCGAAACGTAAAAGCGCCTATTTAAGCGAATTTGTGATTGCACTGTTTTGTTGTTGTGTTTTTCATTAAGAATAATAGGCTAATGAACTAACCATTCAAGTAATCCGCCCCGAATTGGCACTAATTTGAAATTGAAACTAAAATGTGCTTGGCCACATGTGTCAACGGGGCGTGGAGCGAGCAGAACAGAGCGAGCGTTTTCATTCCTATGGAAAAATATTCTTGTTCTGTTCTGCTTGTTCCGCTCTCGTTGATGTGCGGCCGTGCACATGTTAGTTTCGTTTTCAAATTAGCACCAATTCGGGGCACAACAACAAAACAGTGCTGCTCCGTACCATTATGAATGCCAGAGTGCGTGCAAATGCGCACATTTTATGTTTGCCTTTAAATTAGCGATTTAAAAGCCCCCGCCGGTGATACCGGTGTTGTCACACGTCGATTAACCGGTGGGAAAATATCCTCACCATCACATCCCTAGTCCCTAGTCTTTGTGCGCATTTCTACAGCCACTTTGTGACAGAATACTGGACCCTCAAATTGAGTATTATACAAATGGTTTACAGGTCGTACAGCTGCTCTGTTTAGAGCAAGGTCATAATATTGAGGACCACTCCAGTGACATTCTAGACCTGGCATGCCTTACTACCTTCCCTGACCGCACCCTGAGTGTATTTTTTCAAACAAGCCTAAATGAACAGTGTAAGGCACGCCTGTCCGGTGTTGGTCCTCGAGATTGTGAAGTGGGTGCTGCTGAACAACAGATCGGCTTACACCATTTTCTCAGTGGATGACATCATCAACCCAACTCTGGACCCAGAGTCAAGCCAGTCACCGCAGAGCCCACCGCAGACGGAGAGCCTGAGCCTGCCGTGATGAACAAGCCAGACAAGAGGACTGAACCAACCATCGCCCCGGAGCTTGAGCCCCACAGAAAGTCTAACCAGGTGCGTGAGCCGGCAACTCCGTGCATTGCCGTGGGACTGCTCGTGGAGTTTGAGGGCAAGGAGGAAAGCCCCACCCACACTCCACTCGCTGAGAGTGAGCTGCAGCTGGCCTTTGCATATTATTTTGAGGAATTGGAAGAGGATGTTCCCTGAGTTCTCCCATCCCCACTGGTCCCGCCCAGCTTCAAGTCTCCGGTGTCTCCACTGGTTCCGCCCAGCTGTAAGTTTCCTCTGTCTCCAGAGATCCCACCCAAAGCCAGCCAGCCTGTCGGCCCCCGCCTTCGCTGGTTCCCGTCAGCACGTCTCTAGCTTTACTCCACTATGCTGTGTGGAATTGCCTTTGGTCTTCTGGTCTACAGCTCCGCCTAGTCAAGTGGATCCCCTGGCTCTCGCCTCCAGCTGCCGAGCCCATCTCTCCACCTTGGCTCATTAACATGTCGGCTCCACCTTGGTTCCTCCCTCCCTCAGCTCCACCTGGGACCATTGTCCTTACGGGTCTACCCAGCTCCCTTGTCCCTCCGGCTTCTCCTTGTCGCCAATTATCCCTCATCTGTTCTGTTTTACCTTGATTACTGCTCCTTTTGTATTTAAGCCCATAGTTCATTCTGTTCATTTATCCGGTATGTGTTTACATTTTCCACTTTGTGAGGATAAAAATCAACAGACTATTGCTTTGCTGTTTCAACCCCCTCCAAGGGCCATTTGGAATACCTAAAGGCAAAAAAGTTCTGATAGTGATCAAGGCCTGTAGGCCAAGATACATCAGGGGTCTATTAATTGTCACACCTTTAGTTTGGTGGGGGAAGTTGTAATCTTCTGATTGGTTAGTTTGAGAGTCTAACATTTGGGTTTTGGTCATATGGTCAAGAAAGGGATAAAAGAAGATTGCAATGGTCTTGCAATGGTCTTTGGTCTTCTGGTCTACAGCTCCGCCTAGTCAAGTCTCTTCTTTTTATGGGCTCTTCTTGGGGCACTTTTTCTTTGCCTCCTCTTTTCTTTGTCTATTCTTCTTGAGGGGCTTTGATCTTCCACTCTACCTGAGCTTTGTCTTCCATCTCTCTGATTTTTCAATATCAATACATATTTATCAGGTAATATTTTACATACAGACATGCTGAGTAGGATTAATAGTATATGTTTTTATCATCTCATACATCTGTTTTGTAACAATTTCAAGTGTAACCATAACCAAATACTGGTATTAAAAGGGTTAGTTCGCCCAAAAATGAAAATTAAGTCATTAAAGCTCCAGTAGGTAACTTTTGAAAACATGTATTTGTTAACACTGTCATTATGTCCTGACAGTAGAATATGAGATAGATAATCTGTGTAAAAATCAAGCTCCTCTGGCTCCTCCCAGTGGTCCTATTGCCATTTGCAAGAAATACACGCTCCCGGTCAGAAATAACCAATCAGAGCCAGGAGGAGTGTCTTAGCACTGTCAATCACGCTTGTGTACGCGCTGATCACACCCCTCTCTTGCACAGCGCGAGCGCCGCAGCGCGAGCCGTCGTTCAAACTCAAGATTGCCGGCGTGCTGCAGCTGTGCTTATGACGGAGAAACAACCTAAACTGCCAATTCTCCAGTGACACCTGCTCATAAAACAAAGAGGTAAAAGGAAAAAGACTGATGACGATAAACAAGCGAAAAAGAAAGAATTACACAGAGCCCATTGACTCGGTGTCAAAACTAACATGTAGATAAAATGTCACGCACTCTGCTAAGCAACAATTGAAACCTGCTAATTCACTGGCTTGTCATGTTGCTGAAATAATGTACCAGCACACCTTATCTAGCATTATATATCGCTAGAATAATTACTTACATACTGTAACGTTAGTTACCGTTATATTAACGTTATCTTACTAGCTATTTATAACTTATAGAAAGAGTGCAACGTTATAAAGTTACATGTAGGCTATTGGAAAATACATAATGATTTGAGGACCAAGTTTGTAGTCAAAGTATGGGCAGGCCATAGTCAATGTAAAGCATATTATTGACGTTTAGTCCCTATTAGTGAATCTGCCATATAACTTTTTATCCGCTGTTATCGGTGGGCCTGTTTACTAGCCTGCGCGTTCACGACAGGCTCCGCTGTGGAGGACGAGCTGTGGAGGGAGGGCTGTAGCGCAGCAGAGAGCAAGGGGGTGGGACCTGGAAGTTGTACTTGTTCAAATTTTCAGGCTAAGTCAACGTTTTCTCAAACCTCCTTACTGCAGCTTTAATTACTCACCCCCATGCTGTACCAACCCTGTAAGGCCTTCGTTCGTCTTCGGAACACAAATGAAGATATTTATGATTAAATCTGAGAGGTTGATCACTCCTCCATAGGCTGCCTAAGGGAATGAAACTTGACGGCCCAGAAAGTCATTAAAGAAAATGTTTAAATATTCCATGTCGCAACAGTGGCTCAACTATAAGTTTATCAAGCGACGAGAATACTTTTTGTGCGAAAAAACAAACAAAAATAACAACTTTATTCGACTATTCCTTTTCTTCCTTGTAGGTCTGAAACGAGACTTCAAGAGATTTCCACGACGCGCACGTGCGAGAACTTAACTGAAGTAGTTGAAGGAGATCGCAATTCTCGCGCATGCGTCGTGAAAATCTCTTGAAGTCTCGTTTCAGGCCTACAAGGAAGAAAAGGAATAGTCGAATAAAGTCGTTTTTTTTTTTTTTTTTTCGCACAAAAAGTATTCTCGTCGCTTGATAAACTTATAGTTGAGCCACTGTTGCGACATGGAATATTTAAACATTTTCTTTAATGACTTTCTGGGCCGTCAAGTTTCATTCCCTTAGGCAGACTATATAGCAGTCATCAACCTCTCAGATTTAATCATAAATATCTTCATTTGTGTTCCGAAGACGAACAAAGGCCTTACAGGGTTGGTACAGCATGGGGGTCAGTAATTAATGACTTAATTTTCAATTTTGGGTGAACTAACCCTTTAAACCCTTTCAATTACAAATAATGTGCTAACTAGTTTTGATTCAGTAGTTACTTTGGAGTGCTACCTATTGCGATACAATATTGTCACACAATAGCAACACTCTTCCACATATTACAGTAATATTACAGTAATTAATTCCATCCATCTATTCTCCAAACCATTTGTCCACTGTAGGGTCACAGGGATGCTTGAGCCTATCCCAGATTCTCATACCAGTCCATTACAGTAATACATTTTATATTATATTATATTATATTAGTACTCTTACATGCTATACAAAAAAACAAAAAAAAAAAACAATACAAAAAACCCCTGAGCACCAATATTCATAGAGCATCTGGCATATTTGTAGTAGGGCAAACGACCCATGTTAAAAACTCAGCAAAGTCATGATTAGTTCAGTTTATATCAAAATTGTGACGATAACAATAACGAGTGACTGTAACTATTAAGCATAATCACACTTCAGCAACTGCATATAAATCAATGATCTAATAGAGTTTGTTTGGAATTATGTCGTCCTCAGACATGTAAGGTTAATAAATGAACTAGAGGTACGGCAGACGGCTTCCTTAAGAAATATGTCGATAAGACAAAGGGCAAACAGAAATGGATCTAAGGGATACTTAACCCCCTGTCATTTCAAATCTGTCTATTAAGCTGGCACTCACCCCAAGGATGTACTGCATGATGGAGGCTATCAATCTCTATCTCATTATGCCCATCATCACGGTTTGAGCGATGAACACCAAGTGTGTGATGGGAAGGAAAAGCCAGTCTGTGCCTTCAAGCATCAGACGAAACTTTGTACATCGAAGCATCAAAGAACAGATTAACATGTACAAACTGCAGGAGGTTACTGTAAGTTAACAGATGCTCCAGGTACAAACATACTGTTGCCTGTATTTCTCTGCAATCATTATAGGCTATTTAAAGTCTGTTCTGAATAGCATCGTTGCTTCATACAAGGTAACATAAGGATAACGGTTAAATACACAACGTTGTGCAGCTAAAAGATGTCTAAAAATGTATTTTTGCTAAGAGCAGTTGATTCGTAGCAGCATTTGACACTTTTTAGATCAAATCAATGCAGAAATTAAATAGTCTGTTCCTGTATGACTGTAATACATCAGGCAACTGCAAGCAGTAGCTGAAGAGAAATATTGTGATAAACAGACTAGTAATGGTTTTATAGCAAAGGTTAGTACAGAAGTAAACATGGTTCTATAAATGAAATCGTGTGCAGTACCCTGAAGGTGTTTTTATCAAAATCTCATTGATCTTTATTCAAATCTGATAACACCTACATTAATCTTCACCACCATTATTTTAAATTTTTAGAATGATCCAAAGAGCATCTTCAGTTGAAAAACAAAACGTCAGTACAAAGTTTATAAAGTTCACACATAAATTTGGTTATTTGATTAGTGAAAATCTGTTCTGTTCAGTAGGGTTTTTTGTGTGTGATCTTCTTCTAACTCTACTAACAGAATGACCAATGAAAAAAAAGCTTTGAGTTTTTTAAGTAATGATTTGCAAAGTTTTTTGGATTGTACTGTTCTTGGATCAGTGCAAGCACATAATTCGAAGTGTGTGTTGTAGTTTGAACTGGCAGTGACTAACAGCAACACTGAGAAGTAATATACTACAATAAAAAGTAACCAGCTAAATTTTTGGAGTACTGCTATAAATGTAAAGCACAACATATTGATCTCCAATATACTATCTGCAGTTCAGCTTTAGTTGAAAAGTAGTTCTTGGACCACTTTCTTCAACAGCTCAAATACCACATGCAGTAAAACGATGCAAAGCAGTTAAAAAGACAGTTTTATCCTTCACAGACAATGATTGCTTTAAATCCAGAGTTTTCCCCCAGGAGTCCCCGAAGGCACTCCAGGAAGTCCAGAGAGAATATATGTACCTAAAAAATATAGCATTTGTACATGCACGTAGCATTTCTAACTATGAACTTATTTCTAGCTGTCAAAATAATTCTCTTTTAAGCATTACGTAAGGTAGTATTGTTAGTTACAATTAAGTAATTATAAAGTGTCCTGAGAAAATCTGTCTTTTTATTTTGAGGGTTGGCTGACAGTCTGCATGAGTGGGTTCCTGAGTCTTTAAAGATTAAAACCCCTCTGCAAATTTTTTTTTATGATCTAAGAAATATTACACTTATTTGGAAACTCTTGCATTTCAGAAGCTTTTGTAAGAAACTCAACTAATGTGACAATATGATATACACACTGACCTTAGTAAGACCTCCTCAGAGTCATATTTATTAGAATCGAACATCTAGACCAATCTGCCTACCCATATGGTCTAGTTTAGATGCTGCATTCATCTTTTTCACTGCTACAGATAAACCCACATGACTGCTGTTAACCTTAAAGCATTCCGGGGTTAATTTCCTCCATTGTGAATGATTTTGTGATGGGTGTACACAGAAAACAATATTTTCAAGGCAACGGTCCAAAAATGTATATTTTGATGATAGCCATTACTGAGACGGAAAGCATACGACATAGCAATCACATGATAAAATGACACACAAAAAAAACCCCAGTGTGTGTGGAACATGTCGGTTATTTTTACAGGCCAAAAAGAAACATCCTTATCTGTGTTTTTCAACCATTTCTCTCTCTCAAAGGCAAAGGTACACAATTGCATGCCAATCACTGTAGAGGCTGACTTTAGAGACAACATGAGAGAAGTGGTGAAAAAATATCACAGAGGCGCAAATGTAATCATTTCCTTTATGATTCCCAGCTTATTGCTGTTGCTTTATGAGAAAAAGAAATCCCAGAGCAGTTCTGAGACTTGCCCGCCTCAATAACAATGAAGCTTAGCTACCAAAAAGTAGCGCTTATTCAAACATAATAAATTATACGTATTCCTTTTAATTATAAGGAGAAGAAAGAAGCACAAAGTACACAGTCACCCTCGAGGAATGTTTGAATTTCTCAAATCAAATCAACACACCAATGCACACAATATTTCCTTACTTTAATAAAAATAGAAGGCAAAATTACTCAACGGACACATTTCTTTCTGCATAAGGAAACCACAAATGCCACAAGCGGACAAGCATTAAAAGATTAGTTAAAAAAAGTTGAAATTCTGTCATCATTTACTCACCCTCATGTCAATTATAAACCTACTGTATTTGACCTGTTTTCTTCTGTGGAACACAAATGCAATCTTTTACATCCAATTACAGTAAATTTAGACTCAAGGTTTAAAAAAAGACCATAAAAGGGGTTGACAACTCATGCTATATATTCCAAGCCTTCTGAAGTCACACAAAATATTTATGAGATGAAAAGACTGAAATTTGAGTAGTTATTTGTGGATGACCTTCCCTTCAGTGCAACTTGATTTGTGAAGTGGATCTGACTGAAAAGAACGATTCCTTATGAATAACATTTTGTTACTTCTCACATGAACTCCAAAGAGCTCTAAGGTGGATGTCAAAACGTACAAATTTTACATCTGTTCCAATCCTAACAGCTTCATATCTAGACATATTATGAAGCATTTTTATTATTTGTGTGTGTGTGTGTGTGTGTCTGTGTGTGTGTGTGTTTTGTCATTTTTTATTCACTTTCATTATATTGGTGACATTAAAGGGGTCATGACATGGTTTTTTGTTTTGTTTTATTATGTTCCCTTATGTGCAATTATAGTATTACTATAGTTTTTTGTACAAAATTTTTTTAAAAAATGTGTGATTTATGACCTTTTCCCATCCCTCTGATTCAAACAGTGATTTTGGAGGTGTTTCCCCTTTAAGAGTTCAGTGTTAACGCCCATTGTTATGATTGGCTAACGTCAGTGCTGCTTATGCATAAATTATTAACGTTAATCATTTTGTATCACATGTAGGCTACACAATTCTCCGGCACGTGAAAAATCGGTCTTCCGATCTTTTACCATCGTGTCAATTCTCAATTGATTTTGATTCATATGCGCGAGGGAGAGAGATAGGGAGAGCAAGACAGTTTGAAGGCGCAGGCGCGGCCGGGGCTCTCGCTCTCTCTCTCTTGTCGTTCTTTCAGTAACATGCGCCCTGTCACACTCATCTACATCACTCACCGAACAAATAAGGCTTTGGCGGGCTGCATATGCTGCAAATAAACTGCATCCAACTGCTTTCCCTGACGTCTGGATTGTTCGGCAGCATTCAAACATGTTGTTTGTCCACAGCACATCTGCGTGGCATCGCAGTCATCTTGTAAACAGACCCACTCGCTGCACTTCAACGCCTGCGATGATGTCAAATGAGGCGTAGTTGTCTTGCGCTGGAGGCGGTCATATGCAAACGACTGGTACGTCACTTCGTACCGTGACGTCACTAAGTTCAAAGGATCTAGAACGAGCTGTATTTAGAGCTTGATTAAATAAATGGTTCATTTATAATGGGGAGGACGTCTTCAGCTATGAAACTTGCAGGAGGTTTTAATGGTACAAAGACCTCTTAAATAACCAAAAGATCAAGGCAAATTTGGTTTCTCATGTCATGACCCCTTTAATGTGGCAATGTAATCGAAGTAGCGACAGATATTTTCTTACATATTGTGATGCACATTAAGGTTCAATACGGACATCAAGTCTGGATGGAAAAATTATTGTGCCATTTAACAAGGAGGGCAGATGTGTGAGTGTTCAGAGTGAAGGACACAGAACAGATGGGGAAACGGAAAGAAAGACAGAGCACAACACACAGAAGACAGACAGAAAAAAGAGACAATGAAACCGGGAGCATTACACAGACAAGCCAGTTAGATGTCAAGGGAAATGAGGACAGGGGTTATGGGTGTCCCTTGAGGGGGGGAAATGAGTTTAACTTCCCTCAGTGGCCTCCATTGAAGAAGATCACATTTTTTTTTATGCAGAGACTAATTAGTTAATCAACACAGGGTGTCAGCAAGCACATGACAAATGGATGCATAATTTTGTTAAAATAAAGGAAAAAGCACACACAAAAGAGGCAAAAGTAACTCTAGAGAAGGACTGACCAATGCCAACGAAGATCACTTGGAAGCCCTCCTCCTTCAGCGAGGTCAGAGTCATCCCGTTCTGCCCCAGCCCCTTATCAAGAACAACCTGTAGAAAAAAAAACAAAAAAACTGCATCTGTCTCAGCTGTCTCCATCTGTCTGTATTATTCACATAAAGAGGATGTTAGCGTCAATTATTCTACGCTGCTGTGAATTCCAGGACATAATTACATCAATCATCCTGCAACCTTTGTGACAGCAGTATACAGACCAGTATAGTTATGATACATACATTAGTGCAAACAGAGTGATTCTATGGTCACATGGGCCGCTATGTGTTAGGATACAAATGACAAATAGACCCCATGGTTCACAAGCTGTCGGTCTCAGGTCTATTCTTAAAGGGTCACAGACTGCAGAGGAAAATGCTGAATGCAAAAACTAAAACGTAGCTAACAATATAATCATGTATAGTTAGGAAAGCAAAATATCCTTAATAATATTATCCACTTGGTTTTTTCGAACCGGATAGAACACGTCCCTATATTTTGTTGTTGACAAAGCCAACAACAAATCAAGTCCAATCAGATTGTACAGTATTGTACAACATATTCATCTGTAACTTGTTAGAAGCCAGTTAAATTAAGACAGATGCCAACATGGACATTTTTTTTTCTTGGTTGTCATATAAGCTATTCAAGGTAAAGGAAAATTAATATAGCAATACAGAATTTTCCATTCTAATAAGCCAATGGTCAATAGTTTCATGTGCAAATATTAAAAAATAAATGACTAAAAACTAAAATTGAGCAGCACAATTAAATTTCCACACAAAAAAAAGTTTGAGGTAAAAAAAAAATACAGTAAAAACAGTAATATTGTGAAATATTATTAGTTTAAAATAATTGTGCTACTTGGCGTAAAACTGTGATACATTTTTTTTTTTTTTTTTGCCATGATTCTTTAATGAATAAAAAGTTCAAAAGAACAAAATTTATCTGAAACAGAAATAACATAAAGCATGGTCTTTACTGTCACTTTAGATCAACTGAATGCATCCTGGCTAAATAAAAGTATTAATTTCTTTGAAAGAAAAACAAATTCTTACTGACCCCAAACTTTTGAACAGTAGTATATATCAAAAGCTATCTCACGACCAATTCGTATAAATTCGAACAAATGAGTATGAGGTGGCTAATTCATATACGAATTCGCACGACCTCACTCGTACGAATTCGTACAATTTGTCTAAACCCTAGTGATGGCTAGGTTTAGGGGCAGAGTCAGGGATAAGTCATTCGTACGAATTCGTACGAATTAGCCACTTCTTAAAATACGTATGAATTGCCGTGAGATCGAGTTGGTATATCCAATATCAACTGATATGGTAGTGACTTGTCATGCATCCCTAAATCAAATACACAATAATTTAGCATATTGTTAAGCCTATGCAGTTACTAGTAATATTAGTACATTTCAGTGCTCGATTGTAAAGATGACTTGTGGGTTGTGAACTTGGAGGTATTTCTTGGGTAGTATGTGATAATAAGTCTGTTTAGGGGCAAGGGACCTGAAGAATTTAATGTCTTGTATATAGTGGAATATTGTGGAATCCTCATCAGAGGCTCTAAAATGATTGAAGCAATGAAGATAGAATTTCTTTGCTGAAAAAATGAATAAAGTGTTGATGTAAAAGTCAGCTCATGGGAGTCAGTGTACTACCTAACCTTAACCAACCTTCATTGAGTTTGAGAAACCCTTTCCCTCATCCTCCCTCTCTCTCCAGCTCTCTCAAGACTAAAATCAAATTAATCATGGTCAGGTGATCTGGATGAGGACTATCGATTGCCATTTCTTACCATCACAGCTCTCAGGCAATGGACAGATGGATGTCTTTGCTACTTTCCTCACTAATGTGGCTTTTAATTGTTTTTTAGCTTGCTTTTTTCCCTGCACGGTTATTAATGTAAGTGACATTTGGCTGTTGATGGGTTGGAAGGATTTGACATCCTGCCATGTCTCTCTCACGGGTACCTTTACGCCAAGATCCTTCATCAGATCAATCTCAAACTGCACCACCTCGTATGGCAAACGGAACTGGGGAATTTCAGCAGTGCTGTGAACAAAAACAGGGAGTTAATATTTACAATTGTTTCTTTGTGGCATTATATTGATTAGTCACTAAGGATGCTTTGATCGATCAGTCTACTAAGCTCTGTTTTACTTTGTTGCATTGACAGCAGTCTTTCCATATCATGTTTGTGTCAACTCTCATTGAAAATGAATAATGTCCAGTTGCTTTGACACTGTGCAAATCGATATGCGCATGAACACCCCAAGATGCATGTGAGAGGTATGGCGAATATGACCAGCTCGGCAGCATCTCAGTCTCTATCGGGCGTGAGTAAAATAGTAACAACTGGGATTACAAGGTGGTGTATAATTCAGACTTCTTCAGTAAATAACCTTTGGGAGAAAAAGGCACCTGTTCAAACCGCACATGTGATCTCTCTGCACTCAAGTGCGTGTTCCCCTCATTAAAGCACCAGGAGGAACATAATATTACCAAAACACACACATACGCAAAAAGGAAAGACTATTTTCTTTCTAATATTCTAATTCTATTAAGAATTATTATTATGTATAATAATAATAATGTCCAATATTTTATGTTGATATACACTATTGTTCAAAAATGACGGTGTCGGTCTCTTATGCTCACCAAGGCTGCATTTACTAGATCAAAAATACAGTAAAACAGCAATATTGTGAAATATTATTATAATTTAAAACAACTGTGTTCTATTTTAATATATTTTAAAATGCAATATATTCCTGTGATGGCAAAGTTGAATTTTCAGCATCATTACTCTATTCTTCAGTATCACATGGTCCTTCAGAAATCATTCTAATATGCTGATTTACTGCTCAAAAAACATTTCTTATAACTATCAATGTTGAAAACAGTTCTGCCGCTTACTATGTTTGTAGAAAATATGATATTTTTCAGGATTCGATGATGAATAGAACATTCAAAAGAACAGCATTTATTTGAAATGAAAAAAGTTTTACTGTCCCTTTTGATTAATTGAATTCTTACTGAATAAATGTGTTAATTTCTTTTACATTTTTCTGACCCCAAACTTTTGAATGCTAGTGCAAATATCTCATATTTAGAAACAAGATGAATAAAACTGAGTAATAATAACAAACAAATAAATACAATTATTATAAACAAAACTATTACATTTAATTACATCTGTGTTGTATTTACAACCCGTTTGCCTATCCTTAATGTACTATTAATAATATAAATAATATCCTAATACTAGTAACATACTAGTTATACGAATAAGTTCAATAGGTTGATCCAAATCTACTTGTTTGTTTTTGATCTTGTTTTATTTGATTGACAATTAAATAACCTACTGTATTTTTGTAAACAAAAACCTAGACAGCTGTTTCTACATACAAGATAACTATGACAGGACATTGATTATGTTTTTTTTTTCTGCAAGACTGCCGTTCTCCACCAGCTAAGACCAACATGATCTTTTCAGAATGTTGTTAAGAGGATCCATAACTTCATATTTGTAGTAGTGCCTCATAACCTTTAGTTTAGCAGATGGAAATTCAGAAGCATTCACTTTACCTGAGGCCACCGATGTATTTCTGTTTTTCGAAGATGGTGATGTTGTCGTAGCCCAGCCGAGCAAGGAAGGAGGCGCAGCTGATGCTGGCAGGGCCGCAGCCAATGAGAGCGATCCTTGTGTGGTAGCTCTCTGGCATTTCCTTCGCAGGGGGAAGCTCTGGATTCCTGATCTGAGGGATGCCCATATTGCTGAACACCTGAGGAGAGCACAGGAAACTCCTCAAACAAACCTCACCTTTATTCTGGCTCTCTACTGGAGCAAAATACACATTTACACATAAATCCTATTTCCCAGGCACTGTAAACTCTAATCAGACTGCAAATTACAGTTCAAAGTTGATCTCCCAAGAGCTTTTTACAGTAAAAGCACGGATCCGCTCGAGCCCAATGAAACAACATTACGCCGTGATTACCTTATTCCCTTTCCTCTCTTATTTAGCTCCAGAAAGCCTTTCAGGCCCAGTTTGCATCATCTCATCTCAACTGACTGTTTACCAGAAGCCGCCCTAGGCATATAATGTGATTTACTGTATGTGATGTACTGTACAGTTCCTGCTTTGCGCTAATGCAAGCACTGGTCTGTGTATGTCGGTGAGATCGTGCTGAGGAGAGGAGGGAAGGCAAACGGTCGCTGATGGCCCTGTCTTGGGCTTATCTAATCAACAGGCTGATAAACAACCCTGGCCTTTAACATTTGAGAAGAGAAGCTGTCATCTCTACGGTAAGAGGTGACAGAAGAGCAGCTGACGGGACGGTTCAGTTGGCGTTCTTCTGCAGGACTCTCTGGACCTCTCATGGATGATTTTTTTTCAAAGAGGGGGATGTGAAAATGGAGGGATTTGCTGAGGTCAGTTGAAGAGAAGATAAGACTGGGTCATTCTACAGAAAACCATCCATATGAGGACATAACTGTTGTGGGAAAGAATCCCAGCAAATAACCATATGGAAAAAAATTGGTTAATTTATTTTAGTATACAAATAGAATGTTAAATTGTATTCAACAACAAAAAATATGCTTAATTGGCCTGTCGGCATTATTTTTTTCTTGCTGCATTAGCAAATATATACACATTTTGATGAAAACACAATAGTCAAGTCAAGTCAAGTCATCTTCATTTATATAGCGCTTTTAACAATGGATTGTTTCAAAGCAGCTTTACAGAGATAAACATATAATTTAAGGTAACAGATTGTTTGGCATTATAGCGGTTCTTGAATAATGTTATTTATTATGTATATATATGTACAATACACAGTAATCCTTTTTTTTTTTGTAATGTAGTTAAAAAAACATTTGTCTCACAAGTTTATGCTTTAATCATGTTATAGTCATATTTCCCTACTAAAATAATAAACTATTCCAAGAAACCAGAGAACTGAGAACCACGAGTGAAACCCTAACCATACAGCAACAGGCCAAAACAATGACTGACAAAATATTTAAACTATATATACACAGGAGGCTAACAAGGGACACACGAAACACCTGTGGAAACAATCAAGGAACAAATCAAGGTGAAAAACGTCTCGGTTACGGATGTAACTCTCGTTCCCTGAATAGGGAACGGAGACGTTCCATTGGATGACGACGAATGGGGGTTTCGCTTAGAAAGCCTATCAACCAGTGACGGTTCTACTTTGAATTACACCCAGGGCGAGACCCCCTTCGAGCAACACCCCCCCACCCCCCACCCCCCCAAAAAAACAAAAAAAAACAACAACAACAACCCAACAAGTTAATAGACACAGTTAATAGAATCCAGTTAATATATTCTAACTTTCAAGGGAGGAACCATGAGCGCATTGGTTACTGCCTTGAATTATATGGATGGCACACTTTTAGTTATGACTTGTTAAACTATACATTGTCACGAAATAGAGTTTTTAAAAGTGAAAGGGTCAGAGAGATACTTATTTAGTAACACAATACTTAGGCTATCTCTTAAATAATTTCGAACAGCTCTCATATTAACAACTATCCAAACTGTTATAGACCTTAAATAGCTTTTGTAGCCCTATGTCACTCTTAAAATGTCAGAGAAAAGGACAGAATCAGATATTATTTAGAAAATAGAAAATTGTACTTTGCATATTATAGGCTACTGTAAAAACACATAATTAAAGTTGATTTAGTTGATCATTATGAAAATTATTTTCATTTCATTAATATAGTGACCAAAATGATCACATACACAGAATCTTGTTCAAAAAGCCTAATACACAATGAAATCAATTTACCAAGTTAATAACATTGAAGATTTGTTTTAAAGGAGTGTCTTTTATGTTACCTACTAACATGCACACGTTCAAATAAACTTAAAAAAAAGGTTAACACAAAAAAAGGTTTTATAAAAAGATAAAACTCATATTTCAACATTTAAATAATCTCTATAAAAAGAATGAGTCAATATAGATACATTCCTGACATTTATGATGCACAGTAGCTTATCTTTTATTATTAATAGTAAAATTCGGACCGATTTTCCCATGGCTGTCGTTGCTATACAACCATGCACTGCGCTCTCCACAATGACAAAGAAGTTTTAGTAGCTAATGTATTTCCACCACAGAAAAACTCTTGCTGTAGCTCTGCTAAAAGATGTATTTAAGGAGAAGAGAAAAAACACCCAAGTGTTTGGGTGCACGTGCACTCCCATACTGAAAAGTTTATGAGCGCGCTTCCCGTGAGCGCATAATGAGCGCGCTTCCCGTGAGCGCATAATGAGTGCGCTTACCGTGCGCCTATTTGAAATAACGCCCTCGAGCGCGCAAAAGACGCGGTATGTGAACTAATCAGGAGACCCCCTTGACATCGCTTCTGTGCACGGCACCTTCTCAGCAAGCAGGGGCGCCATTGCCAATAATTGAATCGAAATGATAAAAAATAGAAAACCTTCGCAGCACAGAGGATTTTTTTAACTGCTCTTGCCGCCCCCCATGTGACATGAAGAAATGCCGCCCCGGGCGACTGCCAGGTTCACCCGTGTCTAAAACCGCCACTGCTATCGACTTTGAGTATACAAAAACGAGCCAATGGCAAAGAAATGCCATGGGTCTGCGGAATTTGCATAGCGTATCTCCGCCTTACCTCGTGGGTATAAAAGGAGGACGCCGCAATATGCAGACATGTTTCTTCGCTGAGGAGCCAAAGACTGAGCACAGGAGATCCCCGCGGTACAGCGGAAAGTGTCAGGAAGACAGAACGACGAATGGGGATACCAGTCTAATCACGCCACCTTTTAGGCTGTCTTCCAGTGCCCTGCGTAAATCTGAGATCCCTATCGTGACACTGGCACGGACGAAGGACTCCTATTTAGCACAGGAATACCAAGGTACACTGTGGAGCATATCCCATAGCTTATGGGGGGGACTTAGAGAATACACATATGACCCAGAGGGATGCATATGGAGAACACTGGGGTGTCCAGCCGCAGGTGGAATATTTCAACCCCAGGGGTGGCAAGGTGGCTTGCCAAGGGAAAGACACATGCTCAGAAAGGCTTACAGTGGAAAAACACATGTGGGGGTCGCTCAGAGGAGGGACCATGCACACGGGAGGCACCTAGCCGACGCGCAGGCAAAAGACACTGGCACCAGCATCAGGAGTGCTGGAGGAACTAAGGGCTTTCGGGAAGCTCACCTGAGGAAATATCGCACGTATCCAGTCCGTGGAGTGGAATGGCAAGCAAGCGAAGATACCTGAGCGGGTCCGGTACTAGCTGGTTGAAGTGAGTACATGAGAGGACACTGGCTCCACTCGGAGATTGTAGAATCTGGCGAATGTGTTGGGTGTCGCCCAGCCTGCAGGTCTGCAGATGTCTGTTAGCGAGGCGCCATGCGCTAGAGCCCAAGAGGACGCCACACTCCGGGTGGAGTGGGCGGTCACACTAAGGGGGCAAGGTCGACCTAACTGCTGGTATGCCAAAGCAATGGCGTCCACTATCCAGTGAGACAACCTTTGCTTGGAGAGAGCCTTTCCCTTCAGCTTCCCACCATAACAGACAAAGAGCTGGTCTGAGGTCCTGAAACACTGCGTTCTGTCTACATAGATGCGAAGAGCACGTACTGGACAGAGCAGTGCCAAGGCTGGGTCTGCCTCCTCCGGGGGCAGCGCTTGCAGGTTCACCACCTGGTTCCGGAGGGAGTGGTAGGAACCTTGGGCACATATCCAGGCCGGGGTCTCAGGATCACGTGAGAGTAACCCGGCCCGAATTCCAGGCACGCTTCGTCAACGGAGAATGCGTGCAGGTCCCCTACCCTCTTGATGGAGGCCAATGCAGTCAGAAGCGCCGTCTTCATAGACAGGAAGTTAAGCTCGACTGACTGCAAAGGCTCAAAGGGAGCACTCCGCAGGGCAGATAGAACCACTGCGAGGCCCCAAGAGGGTACGAGAGGAGGGCGAGGAGGATTCAGTCTCCTCGCTCATCTCAGGAACCTGACGATCAGGTCGTGCTTCCCCACCGACTTACCTTCTATAAGATCATGCTGTGCGGCAATAGCGGCGACATAGACCTTGAGGGTGGAGGGAGACAGCCTTTGCTCCAACCCATCTTGAAGGAAGGAAAGCACGACGCTGATCGAACATCTCCGGGGGTCTACTCGGTGAGAAGAGCACCAGTTGATGAAGAGGTTCCACTTCAACGCGTAGACGTGTCTCGTGGACGACGCTCTAGCGGAAATTATGGTAGCCACCACCGCTTGTGGTAGGGAACTCAAACCTGCCTCGTCCCATCCCGGAGCCACACGTGGAGGCTCCAGAGATCGGGACGAGGGTGCCACAGGGTGCCACAGGGTGCCCTGTCCCTGAGAAAGTAGGTTCTTCCTCAGAGGTATGGGCCAAGGAGGTGCTGTTGCGAGGTTCAGAGAACCAGGTTCGGGTGGGCCAATACGGCGCGACCAGCAAGACCTGCTCCTCGTCCTCCCTAACCTTGCGCAGGGTCTGCGCAAGAAGGCTCACTGGGGGAAACGCATATTTGCGGCCCCACGGCCAGCTGTGCGCCAGAGCATCCGTGCCGAGTGTGCCCTCGGTCAGGGAATAATACAGGGCGCAATGGGTCGAGTCGTGAGAGGCAAACAGATCTATCTGTGGGTCCCCGAACTGGTCCCAAATCAGCTGAAGCGACTGGGGATGGAGTCGCCATTCTCCAGGGACCGCGAGAAACCGTGAGAGCTCGTCTGCACAGTTCAGGACTCCAGGAATATAAATGGCACGAAGCGACCTCAGATGCTTCTGACTCCATAAGAGGAGGTGGCGGGCGAGTTGCGACATACGGCAGGAGCGCAGACCACCTTGACGGTTGATGTACGCTACAGTCGCGGTATTGTCTGATCGGACTAGTACATGCTGGCCCCTGAGCACGGCTCGGAAGCGGCGCAGGGCGAGCTGTACAGCCAGCAACTCGAGGCAATTGACGTGCCATAGGCGCTGGGGTCCTATCCAGGAGTCCGCGGCAGCACGTCCATTGCACATGGTTCCCCAGCCCGTGTTGGGGGCATCTGTCGTTACAACAACATGCCGCGAAGCTCGTTCCAGAGGCACTCCGGCCCGTAGAAAACTGAGGTTCGACCACGGGGTGAAGGTTTGACGGCAAGTCGGAGTAACTGGTACTCGGAGAGTGCCGTGCTGCCATGCCCACCTCGGGACTCGGTCGCAAAGCCAAAGCTGAAGCGGTCTCATATGAAGCAATCCAAGCGGCGTTGCCGCGGCTGCAGATGCCATATGCCCCAGGAGCCTCTGAAAAAGTTTTAGTGGAACCGCACTCTTGCCTTCGAACTGTCTCAGGCAAGTCAGCAGTGACTGCGCGCGCTCGCTCGCTCGTAAGCTGCGCGGACATGGCGACCGAGTCGATGTCCATACCGAGAAAAGAGATCCTCTGCACGGGCAAAGTTTGCTCTTCTCCCACTTGACCCGAAGGCCCAGACGGGCTAAGTGCCGGAGCACTAAGTCCCTGTGTTCGCAAACCTGGTCTCGAGAGTGAGCTAGGATCAGCCAGTCGTCGAGAAGTTCAGGATGCGAACCCCGTGTTCCCAAAGGGGAACAAGGGCTGCCTCGACGACCTTTGTGAAGACGCGAGGAGACAGGGCTAGCCTGAAGGGGCGAACCGCGTACTTATATGCCTGCCCCTCGAAAGCAAACCGTAGGAACGGTCTGTGTCGAGTGGGAATGGAGACATGAAAGTAGGCGTCCTTCAGGCCGATCGCTGCAAACCAATCCTGGGGCCGCACACATTCGAAAATGCGTTTGGCAGTGAGCATCTTGAACGGCATCCTGTGAAGGGAGCGGTTCAGCACGCGCAGGTCCAGGATTGGCCGTAACCCACCGGTTTTCTTCGGGACAATGAAGTACGGGCTGTAGAAGCCAGACCTCATTTTGGCTGGAGGGACAGTCTCGATCATACTCTTCGCCAGCAGGGTAGCAACCTCCGCTCTCATGATAGGGGCATTACCACCGATCATAGTGGAGCGAACTCCGCTGAAGCGGGGAGGAGACAGCGCGAACTGAATCGCGTAGCCAAGCCTGATCGTCCATGCGACCCCGCGGGACAGGTTGGGAAGCTCTAGTCAGGCTCCTAAGAACTGTACCAGCGGGGTCACGCGAACCACAGACTTCCCGTCGGTTCCCCGGACGTCGACGGCATAGTGGCCCTGTGTGGGGGCACAGTCATAGACCGCGTCCTGACAGAGGAGACCAGGGAAGGACGAACGTTCCACGGGGGTCTCTTCTGCCAGGGGTCTGGCGACAGAGGAGGATGAGAGCGGCACGGTCCGGGGACGGCGCGCACTGTCATCCGGCTCTGGGACAGAGGAGGACGAGGGGTGCACGGCCCGGGGGCGGCGCACCGTGTCGTCCGAGAACTCTGTGTGCTCAGAGACGGGAGAGTCAGTTCTTTCTGAATAAGGATTCTTCCCCGGCCCTCCACCAGGGAAAGGAGCACCCCTGCTACCAGCTCCTGGAAAGAACTGAGTCCCATCTCTGAGGAGCCCATCTCAAGAGTGCCGCTTAACCCGGCGTATAGCGGGGGGCGGGGCTGGAGAGGGCTGTGGCGTCCCCCTGCGGCTTCCAGAGCCAGCCCGGGTGAACGGGCGGGGTGGGAGCCGCAGGACGGCGCCTTCGGCGGTGGGCAGACTAAGCCTCAGACTAAGCCTAAGCCTCAGAGGGATCAGCTCGGACGGCGGGGCCGTCGGGGCTGAATAAGCCTCAGTCTGCTCGTGGGCGGTTGAGAACTGTTGGGCAAAGCCCTCAACCGCACCGCCGAAGAGGCCGACCTGGGATATGGGGGTGTCAAGCAGATGGGTCCGCCCGACATCCTGCACATCGGACAGGTTCAGCCACAGAATGGTGGACATCACCTGACCCAGGGAGCGTACGCCCACTTTCGTCGCTCGGAGCGCAAGGTCAGTGGCGGCGTGCAGCTCATTGAAGAGCCCAGCGTCAGTCCCGCCCTCGTGCATGTCCGTGAGAATCTGGGTCTGGTAGACCAGCAGAATGGCCATGGCATGCAGTGAGGCGGCTGCCTGTCCTGTAGCGCTATAGGAATTCGCCACAAGTGTAGACGAAAAACTACAGGCTTCGGACGGGTGCTTAGGATCACGCCGAGAGGAAGCACTCTGAGGACACAGTAGCATCGCAACAGAGCGTTCAACCGGGGGGACCCCAGTGTACCCATGGGCAGCGGCCCCGTCAAGGGAAGGAAGGGCGGAGGAGATCAACGAGGGATCGCTGGAAGACATGGGGGTCTTCGAGGATTTCAAGATCTCCTGATGCACATCCGGGAAGATAAGTATTGGAGTGGACGCTGACAGGAGTCAGCGGCCACACCCAAAAACCAATCGCCCAGCAGCGAGCGCTCAGGACAGGGTGAAAGGTTCCACTCTAGTCCGATGCTCGCGGCGGCCCGGGAAAACATGGCCGTCATCTCAGGATCTGACTCGACAAATGCCATATGCACACCCGAAAGTGGCAGCACTGTCAAATCTTCACTTCCTGAAGATTCTACCCTGCCCTGTGATGCTGCGATGGACAACAGATCCGATTCTGGAGCGTCAAGGGAAACCCGCGGGGCATCCGAAAATAGACCCGGGGAATCCCCTGAACACTCGCGGGTTGCGTCACTGAAGAGGGGGGCGTGGTCCACGGACAAACAGTCGGCGGATTTGTTCCACACTCACACCCTCAGGTCACCCTGGCCACCAGCCGAAGTAGCACCTCACGTGGAGAGTGTTAGATCGGGGTGTGGATGAGGGGACTCTCTCTCTAACGAGATCATTGAGTCTCGACCGTAATGACGCGATGGTCATGTTCCCGCGGGGAGAACGTGAGTCATCCACAAACGCTGCTCTAGCGTGATCAAGCCCAAGCACGCAGAGCAGAGAATGTGCCCACCAAAATCGGAAATGAGTCGACCGCAACTAGAACACGGGCGGGCTGTCTTTAAAAAGACGTGCCGCGTGCAAGCTCTTTTGTGAGAGGAGGAAAAAACTCTGCGATGTTGAAGCGAGCAGGGAGAAACACACTCATTGGCAGATCACTGCACAGATCAGCAGGCGATGCGAACTCGCTGCAGATCGCCGTCACACCAACACCGGAGAGAGTGGCTCGTCTCGTAGAGTGAAGTCAGAAATGGCTGTGGAGTGAAGAGATACTCTTGGCTCCGAAGCGAAAACATATCTGCATATTGCGGCGTCCTCCTTTTATACCCATGAGGTAAGGCGGAGATACGCTATGCAAATTCCGCAGACCCATGGCATTTCTTTGCCATTGGCTCGTTTTTGTATACTCAAAGTCAAAGTACTTTCTAAGCGACGGAACTCGGGGTGATAACGAAAGGGAACTACAATACTTCAACTATGGCACATGAGACAGGAAGTGACACAAAAGTCCAAGGACAAACACAGGCTGTACCTGAATATCTCATACACGCAATAACGGATATATAAAACCTGAAAAGAACTGTTTATTTGTATATGTTTGTTCTGTTGTATTTATTTGTGGTATTGCTTGTAATTTGATTACTTGTTCTTATTTTATTACTTTAACAATATTTTACATTTATATGAGTTAGGCTAGTAGTTTTTGGTGTCATAGCCTTATTTATTAAGGTTACATGGATCAAAAACAACTTAAACAATAACTAGGCCTTTTTAATTTTATTTTTTAATGTATTACTTTTTTTCGTGGTGGGGCCAGTGAACATTTTGGCAGGGCAAGTAAAAATTGTAACCACTGGCCTGACCAGGCCTGTAGAAAAAATCCTTAGCGTTGAGCCCTGAGTAGGTCATCCGGGTACTTTTTGCCTACTCTTTTATGAGTATGTGAATTTGGACATACTTCTTTTGTCACACACTGTTTTTCGCCTACTATATAGTAGGGAAGTATGCGGTTTCGGATGCAGCTGTCAGGCTTTAAGTTTATTTGTTTGTTTTTGATCTGTTCAGGTCTGTGTGTCTAGGTTGTTAATTAGTTCAGTCTTCCTTCGTCCCCTGCCAGTATGTCTCCATGGTTACTGATTGTTTTAGTTCTGTTCAGGTGTGTTTAGTTAATTAGCCCCTCTTGTTTGTTGTCTATTTAAGCCCTGTGTTTCTTTCAGTTCATTATCAGTTCTATGTCATTGTTACATTGGTCGTTCTGTTCCTGATTTTGAACCTGTTCCTGAGATTCTGTTTTGTGAGGATTTGAGTTTATTTCTTAATAAAGACTGCTGTAATAAAGATCCGGTTTCATCTCTCCTGCAACCAACGCTAACAGCAGCCCCAGAGATCATGACAAAGCAACCGCTAAAAGTTTGGGGTCAGCAAGGTTTTAAGAAATTAATTTAAAAAAAGTTCAGCAAGAATGCATTTAATTGATGAAAAGTCACAGTAAACAAATATTTCTGAAGGATCCTGTGATACTAAAGACTGGAGTAATGGCTTTTGAAATGAATCTTCATGAATAAATTACGCTTTAAAATATATTAACATATAAAACTGTTTTTAAATGTTAATAATATTTAACAATATTACTGTTTTTGCTGTATTTTTGATAATTTAAAATGTAGCTTTGGTGAGCATAAGTGACTTCTTTCAAAAACATTTAAAAAAAATCTTACAGACCCCCAAATTTTGAATGATATCATGAAACTCTAGAGGGCGCAGGATGATAGGTACTTTACATAAAATCTGCAAGCAATCACATCGTTACCGCATGGCACAAGCCTCTGCAGATTGTACAGCCAATGAGATTGCCTGCTCAACATGTAAATAGTCTGGTTAATTTTTTGATATAAGCTAGTCATGCAGTGCGCAAATACAATTCCTCTGAAACCGTCCATCTCTCCTAACTCCACCTGCTTAGATCTGATCTGCTATGGGATTTATGTCTATTTATGCAGCAGCATCATATATTTCAGGCTCACCACAGCATGTCTGTGTATCTATTAGCAGTAGCAAGTCCATACTTGCACTGCACCAGCAAGAGCAGCAATAATCAACAGCAGCATAGCAGATCTAGTCCGCCAAGACCAAAAACATTAACATTGGCATATTCAATAACATGCATTGAAATATGTATATACTGAAATGCATTATATCTCTAATAGAATGTTTAAAATCTGATCTGTGTTTATAACGACCCAGCTAAGTCAATCCTAGCAGAGACAATAAATACAATAAGCATTTACCAACAAATAAGCCCATATAAGCTAAATAAACAGGACAGTGGAAAGTACTGGGATACTAGGCAGGCAACATAAAAAAAAAACTAAATTTTAAAGTCCTTGTGTTCTACTTTTCCTCAAAAAGATTAAGAGCTAAAGAAAAAACAAGAGAGCAAAGGCTAACTTTCTCTTTCTCCCAGAGCTTGTTCTTGATTTATACCTTTGAAAAAAAAGTCCATTCCATCAGAGGAAAGGACTTTTCCACTGACTTTTCTCAAAGGAACTAAAAAGGAATTAAAAAGAGCCTGGCGATTGTTATAGGGATGTGAGTGAGGAAGTGAAAGTAGTACAAGACAGCAGAAAGAAAAGAGGAGAGCACTGACGGAATAATTACATTAAATCACCATTAAAGTTTAAAAATAAGATTTGGACTTCCAGACAATATTTTATCAGCATTTCTTTTTTAGCTTTGAGTTCAGTTGAACGATTATCTGAACATTATTTGCACCCCTATAGTCCGCAACAGACCTTTGACTTCACAGCAAAAAATCTGCAGTTTTAGCAGTTGCACTGGAAGAGCTCCTTACCTCAGTAGCAAACTGCTGCAGCCCACCAATATTGATGGGGCCTTCCTCAGAGGCATAGAGGTTACAGCCCCCCACACACAGATCAGAGGTGGGACACACCATGCCACAGGTCAAACCCAGAGGGTTATCGGACAGTATTGCCTTGGCAGCACCATAGTAGTTCTAGAAGACACACAATAGAGCCAACGATAAACATGGACTCAAGCAGAGCTTTGGAGATTTTACCTGGCCGAATAAAGCCATGTAAGTGCTCATGCTTAACTAACTGAGAAATATAATACGCAAAGGATTACAAGATTATCACTTAAGCCAAATCAATAAACTCTGTTCGACGTTGCTGCTGAGCGAGCAAGTTCAAGCGTTGTAATAGGTGTTACCTTGTTGGAAATGCTGGTGATGAAAGACTTGATATCCAAATTGGTGGGGCAGCTTTTCTGACAAGGAGCATCTGCACATTTTAGGCATCTATGAAAAACAATACATTTTTATTTTGAAATCTTCACAGTTATAAAAAAACACATTTTTACACACACACACACACAAAATAGGTAAAGCAAAAAAAAAACCTTAAGTCAAATAAGCTACTGGCACTGCTGAATGGTGTGCAGCAGTAGATAATGGTTTGCCCTTTGTGTGGTTCGAAAAAGGAGAGCTGAGAACAAATGGCTGATGCTTGTTTTATCTTAGACATGTCTCTTCACTGACTGTGGTGAAGACTGATACCTCTTATAAATACTGCTGACTTCATAATGACCAGGGAACTCCATTTTGGTAGACAACAACATGCCTGCTTTAAATTATACATGGGATAATTTGGCTCTAGCCAATTAAATATTCAAGGAGGAACAAAATGCATGCAGCAAAATGCCTATCAAGAGATTTCCACGACGCGCACGCGCAAGAACTTAACTGAAGTAGTTGAAGGAGATCGCAATTCTCGCGCATGCGTCGTGGAAATCTCTTGAAGTCTCGTTTCAGGCCTACAAGGAAAAAAAGGAATAGTCGAATAAAGTCGTTATTTTTGTTTTATTTCTGCACAAAAAGTATTCTCGTAGCTTGATAAACTTATAGTTGAGCCACTGTTGTGACATGGAATATTTAAACATTTTTTTCATTGACTTTCTGGGCCGTCAGGATTCATTCCCTTAGGGAGCCTATGGAGGAGTGATCCAGCTGTCACATTTAATCAAAAATATCTTCATTTGTGTTCCGAAGACGAACGAAGGTCTTACGGGGTTGGTACAGCATGGGGGTGAGTAATTAATGACTTAATTTTCATTTTTGGGTGAACTAACCCTTTAAGCTATGGCTGCTGCAGAGCAAGTACGACTTGCTTAGATAAACACCCAGAACATAAAATCAATTGAAACATGCTGCTGCTGCTATAGAGAGAGAGAAACCCCATAACAAATCTAGGCAGGTGGTGCTGGGGAGGCGGAGGGCTAGAATAAATTATTTGCATAGTGCACACTGCACAGAGTTAGTTTATTCGTTTGGATGCATCGTGGTTATGAAGGAAAGTAGTAATGGATATGTGAAATTTATTGGCTGTGGAAGTTACATTGAAACAACAAATCAGAACACAAATTCATGGCTGAACTATTCAAATGGTTGACTCATTAGATTAATTAATTTAGGAAATTAACTGGCTGCTTTTGACTCGTTTAAAAATAATCTGTTCTTAGAGTAATTTTTTTAAGAAATAACACTGGTTGCTAGGGCTGGGAGAAAAAATCGATTCACCAAGCTATCGCAATTTTTTTTTAACGATTCTAAAATCGCTTCTTTTATTCCAGAATCGATATTAATTCAAATTCAAATGCTTTATTTTTGTCCTTGCTTGTAGATGAGGTTGACAGAAGTTAGCGACTTTCGTTCCAACAGAGGATGAAATGTGTCGTTCCCTTTCGAAAGCTACAATCGATGCTGCGCTGCTCAGCGCATTGGGAACGTCTTTAATCGTGACCAGCTGTGAATATTGTGTGTAACACGTCGATAGAATTGACCCGGAGGTAATATAGCCTCGGTCGATGACGTCATCGGCGCGCACCCACAACACGAGGCTATAAATAGATGAGCCGCAGGTGCATCGTCAGGTCTTTTGTCTTCAGACCATTCTGTGCATGTGTGAACGCAAACACTCTCTCTATCTCTCATCTGTTCTCAGATCTTTGCTAGGAGTTAGTTTTGTCAGGCAGTGTGCAGAAAATTTCTCATTTCTCAAAATCTTTTTCTCTCATGCTACATCAAAGAGTTTTTGAAAGTTAAAAAAGAGGAGAAATGAGCCAACAAAATAGTAAGCGCTGTGTTCCTCCATGCTCCCGTCCCATGTCTGAGCTGGATACACACGATTACTGTTTTATTTGTTTGGGGGAAGAGCACGCGGTTCTGGCTATAGAGAAGGGCGGGTGCGAGCATTGTGACCAGCTCACGGTTAAAACGCTTCGCTCCCGTCTGAACTATTTCCAGTCCGCACACGCATTACCATCGTGGGGCTCTCGTATGGATCTGCATGACGAGCAAGAGACGGGTCCGTCCCTTTCGCTTGCTGCGTCACCAGATCCACGCATCCCTTCTCGTGATTTCGAAGCGCGCTCCGGTGCTTCTTCGACTCACGAGGGGGTATCTCTTGGGTCTTCGGACCGCGAGCAACCAGCCTCTGAACATTCCTCTCGTGAAAAGAGATCTGTCGAGGAATTGCTCGAGGTGGTTACTCGCGCGGTGGCCAGATTACAGCTTGACTGGCCACGCGAACAAGAGACCCCCAAACAGTCTAAGTTAGGGGATAGGTTTCTGTCCGGTGGCAGGGGGGAGGGACCAAAACATCAGTCTCTCCCCTTTTTCGAGGACCTCCATGACGAACTATCTAAGTCATGGAGTAAACCATATACTTCTCACATCTTTGTACCCTCGACGTCGACTTTTTCGACTATCGTGGGTGCGAAGTCGCGGGGGTATGCGGAGATGCCGCAGGTTGAAGAGACGCTCGCGAGCTATCTCTCGCCTGACGCAGCATCTTCGTTAAAGAAACCTACCCTCCCCACGAAGCCGTGTAGAACAAAATCAGCGCTCGTGGGAAAAGCTTATCAAGCTGCAGGTCAGGCTGGTGCTGCGCTGCACACTATGGCAGTGTTACAGGCGTACCAGGCTGACCTGTTGAAGGACTTGAGTGCAGGCAGTACTATCGATGAGGAAGCGTTTTCTGAACTACGCAGAGCCACGGATCTGTCTCTTCGTGCGACCAAGCAAACGGCCCGTGCCATCGGTCGTTCTATGTTCGCTTTGGTCAGCACGGAGAGACATCTGTGGCTCAATCTCACTGGTATCGGGGATAAAGATCGTGTGTTTTTGTTAGACTCTCCGGTCTCACCATCGGGCCTGTTTGGCGATGCTGTTAACACCGTAGTCAACAGGTTTAAGGATGTTAAAAAACACGAAGAGGCGTATGTTCAGTTCCGTCCTCGCCGTACTCAAGGGGAGGGGCCGTCGGCCACCCAGCCCCGCCCCGGTCCTTCAAAACCCAGGGAGGTTAAAAAGCAGAGTGTGGCAAGTCGCGCTCCCCCTCGTAGAGACAGGGGACAGACTCGCCGCACTCAGCAGCCTCCCAGACCAGACCTCAGGACTATTATTAACAAAAAGAAGAAGTCCTGATGGTCTGGCGCCCAATCTGGTGGGGGTAGCCCCCCACGGGATGGGGCGCGTGCAAGTTCTTTTCGCCCCTTCCCGTTACCCTCACAAAACCTCTCCATCCCCACCACCTCTCGTGCTTCAGGGGGCAGCGGTTTTCAGCGAAAAATGTTGGATGTTCCGTTGTTTCCTGCCGTCATTCAGGACACGGAACATCCAACATCCCCTCAAAAGGAAGTATTAAAATTGATACCACTCTCAGAAAGTCTGGCAGCGTGGAAACTTCTGCCAGGCATTTCTGCGTGGGTATTAAGCACAGTACAGATAGGATACAGAATTCAATTTATTCGTCGTCCTCCACGTTTCAACGCCGTGGTCTTCACTTCCGTGAAACCGGAGCTGATGCATGTACTGTCACTAGAGCTGCAAACCCTTCTGAGCAAAGAGGCCATAGAACATGTTCCTCTTCCAGAGAGAGAGTCAGGTTATTACAGCAGATACTTCCTGGTTCCCAAAAAGGATGGGGGGGTGCGTCCAATCTTAGATCTTCGAGGCTTAAACCGTACAGTCAAAGCGCTCAAGTTCAAGATGTTAACCGTCAAGACGCTCGTGACGCAAATTCAACATCACGATTGGTTCGTCACGATCGATCTGAAGGACGCTTATTTTCACATAGAAATATTGCCACAACACAGGAAATTCCTGAGGTTCGCTTTCGGGGGCGAAGCGTACCAGTTTCGGGTTCTTCCATTCGGCCTGGCCTTGTCACCCCGCACATACACAAAATGCATGGATGCAGCACTGGCTCCATTACGACTCCATTTTGAATTACATCGACGATTGGTTGATACTAGCACAATCGCAGGAGATGGCACTCCAACACAGAGACATCGTGTTAGCTCATCTAGTTGCTCTAGGGTTGAGACTCAACACCAAGAAAATTGTTCTTTCTCCTGCCCAGAGAACGACTTATCTCGGGATTGTTTGGGATTCGGTCACGATGCGGGCACAAATGTCTCCCGCTCGAATCGAGACCAGTCGGCAGACCATGAGCAAAGTCAGGCTAGGCCAAGAACTCACTGTTCGTCAGTACCAAAAAATGTTGGGTTTCATGGCGTCAGCATCCACGGTGATTCCTCTGGGGCTGTTGCACATGAGACCATTTCAGTTGTGGCTAAAAGCCAGAGGATTTCATCCAAGAGCCAATCCTCAAAGGCAAATAAAAGTGACGCGCTGCGGGCTTCGTACACTATCTCTGTGGGTCAGACCCCGGTTCCTCGCCTTGGGTCCCACTCTAGGGGCGCCGTGTCGTCGCAGACTGCTAACGACGGACGCCTCCCTGATAGGCTGGGGAGCGGTCTTAGATGGCCGTCCAGCTCAAGGGGAATGGGAAGGTCATCAGCTCGATTGGCACATCAATTGCCTCGAGCTGATGGCCGTATTTCTGGCTCTGAAATGTTTTCTCCATCAATTGAGGGGCTGTCATGTCCTAGTACGGGTGGACAACACAGCAGCAGTCTCTTATATAAATCACCAGGGGGGTCTGCGCTCACGCAATCTGAACAGAATAGCGAGGCAGATTTTTCTCTGGGCCCAGGACAAGTTCCTGTCACTCAGGGCAGTATACATTCCAGGGCATTTGAATGTGGGAGCAGATTTACTGTCCAGACAGACACTACCGACAGGGGAATGGAAACTCCACCCGGAAGTAGTGAAACAGATTTGGACCAAATTTTACAAAGCGGAGGTGGACCTCTTCACCTCCCAGCAGACAGCGCAATGTCCCCTCTACTTCTCTCTGAGTCACCCAGCTCCGTTGGGTCTGGATGCGATGGCGCACTCATGGCCCAAGATGCGCCTGTATGCGTTTCCTCCAGTTTCTTTGCTCCCGGGAGTTCTAGCCAGAGTTCGCCAACAAGGGTCTTGCCTCTTGCTGATAGCGCCACGTTGGCCGAACAGAGTGTGGTTCTCGGAGATAATATCTCTCCTCGACGGCTCGCCTTGGGCGATTCCGGAGAGGAGGGACCTTCTGTCTCAGACTGAGGGCATGATATTCCATCCCAGGCCCGACCTGTGGAATCTTCATGTTTGGCCCCTGATGGGAACCAACTGAGGGACACTGGGCTTTCGCCTGCTGTTATTGAGACTATTCTGAGTGCTAGGGCTTCCTCCACTAGACAAAGTTATGCCAGTAAATGGGGTGTTTTTGAAAGGTGGTGTGTTGTACACAATGTAGATCCAGTCAACTGCCAGGTTGCTTCAGTTCTGGACTTCCTGCAAGAGAAATTATCAACAGGCACATGCCCTGCTACTCTTAAGGTTTATGTGGCCGCTTTTTCGGCTTGCCACGCTGTAGTGATAATCAGATAGGTAGTCGAGCCAGCTCTGGTATGTGGAGTAAATTAACTAGATTTAATTTACTAAAGTTCCCCTCCCTTTCTTCCATTCGGTGAAAGAAAGGGAATAGTGTTTTGAATTGATTAAATCATTGACTCTGATTCGCACATGCAGCGTTTTTCTCTAATTAATAAAGAAATGCCTTGTTTGTGATATGTGACCCAAAAGGACATGTGACTCGAGACGAAGATTACGGAAGAGAACAGGCCCTTAGGGTCTCCCCTGATTTGATCACCTCACAAACAGAGCACTGTGTAATGAGTCAATTCACAATGCAGCCTGAACTCTGAAGAACAATCACATACACACACACACATGCTTTAACGTACACTCATACACAAACTTTGAATATTAAAACTTAGCATATAAGCATGTCATATTTCATGTGTGTTTCCCAGTTTATAGTCACTTTGTGTATGACGTGTGTTTGAAGGAATGGACTTGCATTGCAGGAACTAAATGCTTATAATATGCATATCTCTGTATTCCGATAATCTCCATGTGACGTGTTTGATATGTCTGTAATTCCCTCAATCTAACGGAGCCGAATTCCGATAGCATAATGAAGTGAGGTGCATTATTTTACACATTTCATATTTCAGGAGCCGAACGGCTCAAATGTAATCTCCTCATGACTCAGTGGGCAATTCCCCACAGGACAAAGAGAACTGTGTCCGCTTCAGATCCGCGGACGGTCATGTGTGGTTCGCGCAAACAGGGGCGTGAACCCTCCTCTCCATAAGAGACACAGAAGAGCGCTTACGTTGCTAGAGAGCTTTTTCCCTGTGAGAGGTTTCCGGTTCCATGGCTCCTTAGGGAGCTCTTCTCCGTTTTCTTTAATCGTTCTTTATTTTCGTTTTCGGACCTTTTCTTACGTTTAGTTTCAGTGAAATGAACGTAATTGGCAACTTCAACCTTAAAGAGACTCTTTGAATCTTCAGCGACCACGCTCGCCCGGAAGAGCTGAGAAAGCACGCACCCGCTCTCAAGGACACACACGCAAGACGCGGTTCTCCTCGGCAACACAAAGAGAACCATTGTGCAACTCTCACTCTCCTATCCCTGCATCGGTCCCTGTTCATTTCTTCTCGCGAGGAAAATGAACCCAGCCCGACCTCAGCTGGCAAGCTTCACCTCCAAGGACATTCAAACATGCCGCGCTCACGCGCGCTGGACGAACCCGAACGCTCGGCATCCACATGACCGAGAGAGACACACGCCTGCTTCACATCACCCATTCAAAAGAGCTTTACCGGTGCAAGTATTCCGTTTACTTTCAAAGTTTTAAGATCTGTTGATTCTTATTGTCTCAAAGGTTCTGTGTCTGTGATGAATTGTGCCACAAGGAGATCTCTCCAGATCTCCTTACTCTCAATCTCTCTCGGTCTATCTCACATGATCTTTCGATCAGACCACTCTCTCTCTCTCTCAATCTCTCTCTCTCTCTCTCTCTCTCGTTGTTATTTGTTTGTTTCGTTAGTCTTACTGTTAATGTACATATGTGTATCCCGGGTTTAAATGTAGAATTCTGTATCCGTAGTTTCAATTATTAAAACCCTATTCTTGATTGCTTTCTGTCTAAGAGCTCATATTACAAGTCAATGAAATGATTGGTCTAGCTACAAAGCTTTACAAGTTGTTACTATTTCAGTAACGTAAATTTTATAAACACAAGAAAATTAATGTTCACGGCCGGAACATTGAGATTTCTTGGAGTTTATAAAAAGGGATAACTTTGTTGAGAAGTTGGTAAGTTAATCTTACGGCTGTTTGCTGGACAAACCGATTGTTTGATAACTAAATTAATTCCCTTAAAGTTATCTCATATAATCGATCTGTAATTAGACCATTGATGTATGAATGAGGAATTATAATTCGTTATGATTTATCATTCATATATTCGATCGATCTATTTTCAATTTCGATAATTTAACTGCAACATGCAAGGTAATAATCAGATTCATGATTAATTATGAAAATTCCCTATGAATAATTTGAGCTAATTAAGGCAAACCTCAATGTTGCTACAACGCCTTAGTTGACGGGGCACCGCTCGGGAGACACCCTCTGCTCTCTCGCTCCCTTCGTGGGGCCAGGCGACTGAGGCCTCCAGTAAAAACCAAGATCCCTTCGTGGGATTTAGCTATAGTCCTCGAGGGTCTGGTTGAAACCCCCTTTGAACCTATAGAATCAGCGTCTGATAAACTTCTGACTCTAAAAATGTTTTTTCTAATGGCAATAACTTGAAGAGAATTGGGGATATGCAGGCTCTGTCTATCTCTCCATCCTGCTTAGACTTTGCCCCAGGAATGGTGAAAGTGATTTTGCATCCTCATCCTGATTACCTGCCTAAGGTTCCATTTTCGTCTGGACATCCGGTCATTCTAGAAGCCTTCTGTCCTCCACCGTTTACAACGCCGGAGCAGGATAAATCTCATAGACTGTGTCCAGTCCGTGCTCTTCAGGCTTACATCCACCGCACTAGCCAGTGGCGTAAGTCAGAGCAATTATTCGTCTGTTATGGTGGTAGTAACAGAGGAGGAGCTGCCACCAAGCAGACTATGTCTCATTGGGTCAGGGATGCAATTGCTTTGGCTTATGAGGCGCGCGGTCAAGCTTCGCCTATAGGTCTCAGAGCTCACTCTACCAGGGCGGTCGCCTCTTCTAGTGCTTTGGCGAGGGGTGCCCCCTTACAACAGATTTGTGATGCGGCAGGTTGGTCCTCTCTGCACACATTCATAAGGTTTTATAGTTTGGATGTTCATGCCACTCCGGGCTCTCATGTCCTTGAGTCGACATCACAGGCTAGTGTCTGAGGCCGTTTTGCGTTCTTGTGAGCACATGCACAACCGTGGGGGTCCAGACATATTCAAGCACGGCGGCGTGGGTATTCTCGTTCCCAATGCGCTGAGCAGCGCAGCATCGATTGTAGCTTTCGAAAGGGAACGATCTCGGTTACTTCACTGTAACCTTGTTCCCTGAGAAAGCGGAACGAGATGCTGCGCTACTTTGCCGTGCTGAAGATGTCCCAGGACTGCTCTTCAGACAAAATATCCTGACGATGCACCTGCGGCTCATCTATTTATAGCCTCGTGTTGCGGGTGCGCGCCGATGACGTCATCGACCGAGGCTATATTACCTCCGGGTCAATTCTATCGACGTGTTACGCACAATATTCACAGCTGGTCACGATTAAAGACGTTCCCAATGCGCTGAGCAGCGCAGCATCTCGTTCCGCTTTCTCAGGGAACAAGGTTACAGTGAAGTAACCGAGATCGTTATCTATGAGTGTTGAGTGACGTAATATCCCAAGTGGACACGTGGAAGAGACGTGAGACTGAAAGCACTGAAAAGCCCTCCCGCTACTCATATGCTGAGAGAGAGATAAGACAATAGAGCTGCACAATTCATCTTTAAAAGACTGCGATCTCGCATTCAAACACCCACGCGATCTTTCAATTCGTCTGGCTATTAAACTTTGACAAAATCATATCGCAACATTCAAAGCTGTGTTGTCGCTGCCGCTGACCCGGATAGAGTTGTCATGAAACAGCTTCACAAACAGTCTTTTCAACCTCATAGTATCATTATTTCTGTGATGCAATTGTTAAAATGGTTATAGAAGTACTTGGATAAAAATTTAAAGTTCAAATATGAACACTGATGTCTACGATAGCGATCAAAATCAGCTTTTGATAGAAACTTGGTGCTTAAAATAACGCATTTATCGATAACATTGTTTCGCCACTTAGTGGAGACAAGTGACTGTTACAAAATGTATTTGTTATTGAATCATTTATTCAAGAGAATGTAGTAATGTTCTGAAATAAAAGTCAGTAAGATGTGATGATTTATTTTTGTAAATATGACTCATCTTATACATCATGTGCAGTCTGTAAAAGTGTATGATAGAACTTTTCCCGATGGTCTAGTGTTACATTTTAAAAAAAATATATTGCAATATTGAATCGCAATACTTGTAGAATCGCAATTCTTAAAAAAAATCACAATACATATCGTATTGGCACCCAAGTATTGTGATAGTATCGAATCGGGTTATAGGTGTACCGTCCCAGCCCTACTGGTTGCACTGTATTTTGGATTCTCTAAAAAGAATCTGTTCAGTGGTGTTGCTGCCCTGGAACCAAACGTCATTCAGATGTCGTTGTTCTTTATCGGCTGCCGACTATATTTACAAGACAGAAAAGCACATATCCATGAGAAAAGTCTCATGTCTCACAAAATCAAACTTAATTGACTTAACGAAAGCATGGAATAAACTTAAAGCAATAAATTTGATCATATTCTGTAGCATGGGACTTCAAGGGCAAACATAGAGTCAATGCTGTACTGCTTGAGAAATGAAAAGCTTAGGCCTTAAATGTAATTCAGTCAGATAAATATGCATTTGAAGTTCGCTTTCAAGGGCAGAATAATTCCAGTATGATCATTAACGGAGTCAGCTCTCCCTGTGGGCTGCGACTGAGATCTCTGATAGATGCTGCGCGTTGTTGCTACTGGGAGTTTTCCATTATTTAAGAATGGAGGCCGCTGGGATTCTCAATTATATCAGTTATGACATTATCTCACAACGTTTATGCCTTAAAATATTTGCTTGTGTCTAATAATGCCACAATTCCGTTTTCTTGGCTTATTTACAGTACATACATCCTTAGCATTGCACACAGTGCTGCGCTGGAGGCACATTCACATTTAAATTGGAAATTTAATTTTTTTTTCTGTTGTGTGAACGCAGTAGAAGCGCTAAGCTCTGACCCCTGCACTCTTAAATTCAGCACCTTGTTCCATTATTTATTTGTGTGTGTTGCCTGGTCTTAGCACCAGCCGGTAAATGAGCCACAATGGGAGGTCAGACTAAACATGACCTCTGGAATGCGCACTCCGCTCCAGCACTGTGTCAGCGGTAATACCTCATGTCACTACAGTGTCAAAGCGTTGTACACTCATTTCATTTGACAGAGGTCATATCTGACTGATGTTGAGGAAATATATGTTCTAGGCATCCGCTCATGTGGAGTGAAGGGCACTTGGGAATCTCTTGCTGTTAATTATCCTCAACAGAGAATCCCATCAATAATCCGAATGAACCTTATTAAGTAGAGTTGTCTGCACTTAGCACAGCTGGAAGGAATATACAAAATACATAAAATGACAAGGGACTGTTTTTATTTCAGATATCTCTGACCGAGACAGTGTAGTTGTCAGAAATGTCCGTTTTTAATTTTAGATTAAAAACATCCTAAATAACTCCTGCAATAAAACCATAATTAAGTGCTAGTTATTGCATATCCTTGTGAAAAAAATAATAATAAATTAATACAGTGGTGAATAAAACATTTTAAGGTTAAAAAATTATATACTCACTGAACAGAAGGCAATTAAACTGAGCAGTTTACAGTTAAGGCATTGGCAAACCCACTTATTTAGATGATGAACATTATTATTGATTCAATTTAGTTCCATGTTATACCAGTTCAGTGTAGTTACTAATGTTATGGACAGTCGATGAGCATTAGTTTGTGTTATTCTGAACAGTTATTCTTCATGTTCAAGTTTGGGTTGATTGATGAACTATGGTCATCATATTTACATTTACAGTATTACATTTATAAAGGTCATAAGTCTGACCTACTCTACTCTTCCCTCTTACTACAGAAACAGAGGGCTTCCTGTAACACTTCAGTTTGCATTCTCTTTTACTTCTACAGTCATCCTTCACAGGGATACCCTCAGGATTTGCCTGAGGGATGATAAAAAACCTGACCAACTGGGGGAAATATGCATATATAAAATTAATAAAAAAAAAACAACATGGTTATTGTAAAACATTTTATTTGAAAGGATGGCTTTTCAGTGATGTACACTGACAACCGATTAATTCTGGTGCCAACAGCTAACACATCCATTATAGATTCAGCAGCACACACACACACACACATATATTTCTCACTCATTTCAATTGTGGAATAAACTGTGAATCAACAGAACACAACAAATTTCATAACAACAACAACAACAACAAGTGAGTTCTTGTGGTACAGTTGCACCACTGATCCTATAAAATTTCACAGATGAAATATAGTCCACGGGACCACTAATGAAAATACTTCTATTAAGCTATTTTCTAATTTAGTATAATTCAGACAGTTTCATGACAGTTTCCTTGATCTTTTGACATATAAGAGGTCTTTGTACCATTAAAACATCCTGCAAGTTTCAAAAATGGATCATTATCCATAATACGCATATGTTTCTTTTTGTTCATGAAACTCATGTTTTAATTCTGAACTCATATTCACATTCTGATTGGTTTGTAATGTTCTAATTCAATTTCCCATATTCAGTGCCATTTCCCTATATAAGATTAGGGGGCCAGGATATCCCTCTCTCTAGCAGTAACAGCAGCATTTTTTATTTTAATTTTATGTTTTGAGCATTTAGCAGATTCAAGAGGCACTTGGTCTACAACAGCAGCAGCAGCAGCAGCAGCAACCAAAGCTCAAGTAGCAGCAGCACCAGCAAGTGTAGTTCGCCAAAACCAAACCTATTTACATTACATAATCCATTTACATTCATACAATGATTCACAACCCATCCACAGAGCTGTCATGATTGAACTTTATTAAAATGATAAGTGAACCTCAAGGAACATAGTAAAATAATGTTATGACCCCTTTAAAACCTGAACACACAGATTCTCCAATATGATTTAAGAATGATCCAAAGAGCATCTTGGAAGAACATCCATCTATACATGAGCAATGCCACAAATTTACTTGATTAGTGACCTAAAAGCGCAGAATCTGAAATAGTTATTAGTTTGGATTTAATTAATATGAATAACATTAGTTTTGAGGCATTGTAAATTGAGGATTAAATTAGATTTTAAAACCCAGGTTTTCATGGTGGTCTCTCTCTAGCACACTTGCTCATGTATTACTCAGTGCAACAAAACATGATACAATGTTAGCTCATTTCAAAACCAACGTGGGCATTAGCGAACACTGTCAAATCACCTCCTGCCTCCCACAACTACCAACTTAATCCCAAACGCTCTTCTGTAGAGATGATGAATTTATCGTGTGTGTGGGAGGTCAACTTGGAGAGATACCCGTCAAAATCCTCACTCGTGAGAACATGTAACTTGTGGGGACCGAATCATAATGAGGACCCTAGAGAGGTGCCAGACCTCTCCGAGAATACATGAGGAAAGTGTCCTCTCGCAGACCGGCTCTGTCATCTTAATTACTTAAACCATTTTAGATACGACCAATTAAGCCTGGCTCTAAATCAAAGGGCCCTCCTTTAGGTGGTGGGACAGCAGGGATGAGAGAACGGTTTTAATGATCAATCCACCTTTATATACTGTGGCTCCTGTGTCAAAGAATATACAGGAAAAGGAAAAGGAAAAGGAAAAGGGTTTCTGTCAGGGGTGTGGTGGAGCAGAGAATAATAAGAGGAGTTATTCCTCATTAGAGCTCATCATTTTAACAACGCAACATGTTACTTGACTTCATTCATCTAGTGTCTGTCGTCAAACCAATTTCACAGATGTCAAAGGCAGCTGTCGGCTTTGAGATCCTCGCTTTCATGCAGGAATGTATCATATAAAGCCAAATTCACCTTTCAGACCATTAGTACAAGTCTAGTGAAAACTCTTATAACTAGGGATGGAAATCGTTAAGAATTGAGTGATTCTGTTCCAGTTCCCTAACAAAACTTAAAAGTTATTTTAAGGAATAAATATTAATGAAAAGAAATGCAATTCAAATTATGATATCATTTCAATAATAAATACATCTCTAATTGAATTTCATTAATTTCATGCAAATGAAATATAATGTTGATAACATTGCATAAATATATTTTCGTCAGGGTAGATACTGATTATTAATCATTCAAACCCCTTTATCTAAACCTCTCTACTTAAAGGAATACTTCAGGATTTAGCATTAAGCTTTGTATTAGTAGAAAACCTGTAGTATTTTCAAATTACCGTGCTTTCCACCCTCATATCCCCCTGAGACGAGAGATTTGTGTATTTTTTTGTCTGAAAAAAATCTTCCGATGACGCAAAAATCGTCATTTTACGTCATCGGAGGATTTTTTGGCCAGAGGCTAAAGACTACAGTCAGTAGTAGGGGCTGTCCTGCATGTTCTCAACCCGCCCATAGAGGGTGGGATCTCACTCACAGAATGTATACATAGTGTCAACCATCTTTTTTGGAAGCTAAGCTAGCAGGCTCTTGTTCTGTGGAGAAAGCTGAGTAACTTAGTAGGAGAAGGCTGAGTAGTAGGGGTTACCATTCATTCTCTTTTTCCCGGACATGTCCGGCCGTCGAGATCGTACAAAATGTCCGGGATTCAGCTTTTGCTTTCTGCAGTCGCCATTCATTGTTTACATGCACACCTTTTTTTTTTTTTTCACCTTTTGCTTGTTTTTTTTCTTTTTGTTTCATTTTGACAATTATACAAATTTATTCTGTTAATAAATTTTTGAGCTGCAAATTTTATGTGTCTGTCGTACAAGGCTGGGAACGGGCTCAGGCACATTTATTTTATTTTATTCTCACTGTTTACTCCCTTAACCTGGACAACTTTACATCTGGGACGTAACACAATCTAACTGAATTCATTCCGATTGGTGAATCTGAATGTAGTGTTTACATGAACGCTAAACAAGTGATCGGTTGATGTGAGCTAAGAAAATTCCCGCTCCTCCGTGAGAGATACGAGACCGGTGCGTCTCACAGGTGTCTCTCATCAGTAATCACGCCACCGGCCTCGCGCCGTTCTCCCGCGGCCCTAGCCTCGTCCTGCTCGCCACAGTAAACATAATGAATGACGACTGTAGAACGCAAAAGCCGAATCCCGGACATTTTGGGCGATCTCGAAATCCCGGGCAGACTCATCACGGAGACTCACTAGTAGCTAGGCTTGGGAATCGGTTCCAGGTTACGGTTTGGAACCGGTTCCAAACGTTCCGATCCATCGGAATCGTACACATCCACACGTTAACGATTCCACTAACGATTCCGAATGTTCCGTTCCATCCATTCCCGCGTCGCGGCATGACGTTACAGTATGCGTCTGGATTTTTAAATTCCCCAAAAGCGCGATGGCTACGAGACGTAAACGATCAAGATTTTAAATGCAGACCGGGGGAAGCAAATCTGGGCGACACAACCCCTCCCGTCATTTCAGCTCCAATGACGGCATCAAAACAATGAAAGCATGGCGAAGCGGCTCTCCACGGCTCTGTATCTGGCTCTGTATCCGAATGTTCCGTTCCATCCATTCCCGCGTCGCGGCATGACGTTACAGTATGCGACTGGATTTTTAAATTCCCCAAAAGCGCGATGGCTACGAGACGTAAACGATCAAGATTTTAAATGCAGACCGGGGGAAGCAAATCTGGGCGACACAACCCCTCCCGTCATTTCAGCTCCAATGACGGCATCAAAACAATGAAAGCATGGCGAAGCGGCTCTCCACGGCTCTGCTTTCGTCGGCGAAAAAGTTAAGAAACTCAACGCTATAAGCCCTCAGTCCCGAGCCGAGCAGTTCACACGTGACTTTTATGCAGTGTTTCCCACACATAGACTAATTCGCGGCCACAAAATCAACTCCGGCCGCCATATTGCGTTTCGTTCATTTTGTTATGCTATTTAAAACACCCAGCGTATTCTTTCCGTTGTATTTACTTTCCCCGCTCTCCCTCCGTCTCTCTATCACTCACGCGTCTCTCTCACACGCGCACACACACACACACACCGCATCTGTCTATGAGGCGCCGGACTGGACAAAAGCGAAGCGAACTCCGGGAGCGACACTGGGCGAGAGAGAGAGACAGAGTGTGACTTTTATTTAAACTTATATAAACTAATAATTTATTTTACTGGACAGTTTAAAGCTCATAACCATATTTTGTTGTTACTTGAAGAGTGCAGTGTCATGTGGCATCATGCAGTATTTGTCCTGAAAAGGCTACTTAGTAAATGTCTGTAATTTAAGGTCATTCCTATTTTATTTGTATACATTTAAATCATTAACTTTAAAAGCACACTCTTTTTATGACTAAAATAACAGTAAAGGGTAAAAAAATGAATTCCCAAAAATTAAAACGGAAAAAACGGAATTTGGGAAAAAATAAAACTGATTTCATAGGGCCCTAGATATTGCACACTTGGTTTTCATTCTCTAAAACCACTTTAAATTAAATATTCAAAGCCAACAACTATCAAAGCCACCCTGTAAGTGTTCAGCAAATGGTACAGGAATCAATATGGGAATCGATAAGGAATCGCATCGATAAGCAGACTCGACAATGGCATCGATATCGATAATTTCTTAACGATGCCCATCCCTACTAGTAGCCTAGACTTGTTGTTTAACTACTGCGCTCTGTTACCGGTAGACATGGCCTCCTAGGGCAGAGAAGCAAGCGCATTCTGGGAGTTGTTGTCTTTCATCCACATAAGCCAAAAATACATTTTCTGGCTTTTCTCAGTCTAGAAAGCTCCAAATTCAAAAATTATTTCACATTTCTTCTACATAAATGACCCATTTTAAATACACATTCATCTTTCCAGAGGTGAAGTATCCCTTTCCCTTTCAGGAACGTCGAGCTGCGTGAAACGCTGCGGGAACGCCTCCTGCGTTGTGCGTCGTGAAGCAAGTATGGAATCAGCCCAATGGCGAGACGGAACGTCACGAGTGACGTCATCGACCAGGAAACTATAAAGCACACCCATGAACACAATGGCGACAGCTTCTGTTGTCTTCAGCAAGTGCTCTGTGTGTGAATCTGTCCCTGTGTTTTTGTCTGTTCTTAGTGATTGCTAGGCAGGAGTTTTTCACTTAAAAAAATATCTATTTCACATATATCATTATGACGAGCGAGCAGCAATATAGAAAGTGTGTTCCCCCCTGTACTCGTTATCTTACGGGTGGGGATACACACGATCTGTGTGTTGCTTGTTTGGGAGTGCAGCATGCCCAGTCAGCTCTCGAGGGGGCTGATTGTGAGCATTGCAAGCGTTTTCCGATAAGAACGCTCCGCTCCCGCCGATCACTCTTCAAAGGAGAGTGGTTCGGTTTGCGCTACCCGCGGCTCGGGTCCCGCTTCTGTCGAGGCAGAGCGGCGGCGCCTGACGTGGGGATCGCAAGTGGATCTGTCAGCGGGGTTTGAGACGGGCTGTGCCTTATCTCAGCCTTTACCTGCCAGTTCCAGTGCCTCAGTTCCGGGTGTGGAAGCACGCATTGCGGTTTCTTCCCCCCAGGCTGAGGCACCAATGCTGCAGCTATCCAGTTCTTAGGAGCTGGATGTTGTCAGTATTGAGACAGGGGATGTTGAGGACTCGTCACCTCATTCCCCTGAACATGAGGAGCTTATGGAGGTGCTCACTCGTGCTGTTTCAAAACTAAGCATTGAGTGGCCAGCTGTTAGGCAGGAATATGTTTCTAAAAGCAAGCTTGACGAACGATTTTTGCCTTCCCGCGTTCAGCCTCCACGGCGGTGCCTTCCGTTTCTTCCTGACCTCCACACTGAGGTGTCGAGGTCGTGGAAGAGACCCGCCTCCTATCGTGTGTTTAGTCCCCAGACATCCACATATTCGAATATCTCAGGGGCTAAGTTATATGGTTATGGGGCGATGCCCAATGCGGAGGAGACTCTAGCTAGCCATCTTTCTGCGGAGTCTTCCTCGTCTCTTAAGGCACCAGCTTTACCCATCAAGCCTCTCAGAAATACTTCGGCTCTGGTGGGTAAGGCTTATTCGGCGGCTGGTCAGGCTTCGGCGTGTCTGCACACGATGTCAATATTGCAGGCATACCAAGCCGATCTTTTAAAAGATATGAGTGAGAGTGAGGAGGTCAGCGCTGACGTGGTTCGAGAACTACGTCAGGCTGCAGATTTATCTCTGCGTGCCACCAGGGAGTCGGCTAAACTAATGGGCCGTTCTATGGTAGCCCTGGTGGCCGCAGAGAGACACTTATGGTTCAATCTTTCTGATCTGAAGGATAAAGAGAAAGCTTTTCTTTTGGATGCACCACTTTCTCCGTCTGGTTTATTTGGTGATGCGGTGAACACGGTCATAGATACATTTCAGGAAGAAAAGAAACAAGCTGCAGCTTTTAAAAAATTCCTCCCACTTAAAATTCATGTACCAGGGTCTGCTGGGCGAGGGCAGACCAAGCCGTCGACAAGCTTCTCACATAGGGCGTAACAAAGGCAGAGTGTCGCGTCTCGTGCCCCCCCTTCTAAACAGTGGGAACAGACGCAACAGTCTCAGGCGAAGCCTTCTGGTGGTAAGACTGATCTGAGGACAGTCATTATGGCTAAAAAGGCTTCGTCTAAGAAGAAGTCCTGACGCCAATGGTGTCAGGATGCTGAGGGTGGTCCCCACCGTGAGAGGGAGGTGTTCACCGCTTCAGACGGTGCCCGCTCTCTCACGGTGCCCTCAGGGGTCCTTTCTGCCAACCCCGCCTTCGTGTCGGGGCGCAGACGGGCCCAGCGAGCGCTTTCCCGAGGGACGCTCGCCCCCTCTGAGGAGGGGTTTAGAGCAGTCAGACCAGTTGTTCCCTGCCGGTGCACCGTTACAGGGCGCTGTGTCTGCTGCTCAAAATATTCCAGAGGCCAGCCTCGAGAGGCTGGTACCCTTAGTAGATTTTCTGGCAGAGTAGAAAAGCCTTCCAAAAATATCTCAGTGGGTTCTGCATTCGATAGAAAGGGGTTATGCCATTCAGTTCAGATCTCCTCCTCCTCGATTCAACGGGGTCCTGCCCACCGTGGTGGGCCCCGAGCAGGCTCTGGTAATGGAACAAGAGATGAAAACGCTCCTTCAAAAGGAGGCTATAGAACGGGTTCCTCCTCCCAAGGAGTCAGGTTATTACAGCCGATATTTCATCGTTCCAAATAAGGATGGGGGGTTGCGTCCAATTTTAGATCTGCGACTATTAAATCGTGCTGTAGCCAAGCTCAAATTCAAGATGCTTACGCTAAAGCAAATCGTGTCACAAATCAGGTCCGAGGACTGGTTTGTCACAATAGATCTGAAGGACGCATACTTCCACATCTCCATCCTTCTGCAACACAGGAAGTTCCTGAGGTTTGCTTTCGGGGGCGAAGCGTACCAATATCGTGTTCTTCCGTTTGGCCTAGCTTTATCTCCCCGCACGTTCACGAAATGCATGGACGCAGCGCTAGCCCCGCTGCGGCTCCAGGCCATTCGTATACTGAACTACATAGACGATTGGTTGATTCTCGCTCAATCGCAGCAGCAAGCTGCTCGGCATCAAGATGTCGTCCTCGCACACATCAAGAAATTGGGGTTGAGGCTGAATGCCAAGAAGAGTGTTCTATCTCCATCACAGAAGACATCTTTTCTGGGGGTACTATGGGATTCTGTAGCAATGCGGGCTCGCCTGTCGCCTGCCCGCATCGCTTCAATTCTTTCAGCTGTAAAAAGAGTAAAGCTAGGCCAGTTGCTCACTGTAAAGCAGACCCAGAGACTGCTGGGTCTGATGGCAGCAGCGTCCAGTGTTATACCCTGCGGCCTGCTGTAAAATGAGACCATTACAGTGGTGGCTCAGGACCAAGGGGTTCTCCCCGAGGGGAAACCCCCTCCGCGTGATCAGAGTTACACGGCGTTGTCTCTGTGCTCTGGTCAGGTGGAGGGATCCTTGGTTTCTGTCCCAGGGACCTGTATTGGGAGCTCTTTGTCGTCATGTAACGCTAACGACAGATGCCTCCCTCACAGGCTGGGGGGCGATCATGAGTGGTCGCCCAGCCCAGGGTCTGTGGCAGGACCATCATCGGTTTTGGCACATAAATTGTCTAGAGATGTTGGCAGTGTTTCAGGCTCTGAAGCACTTCCTGCCAGACCTGAGAGGTCATCATGTTCTTGTCCGGTCCGACAACACATCGGTGGTCTCTTACATAAACCATCAGGGGGGTCTGCGCTCTCGCCCGTAATACAATCTGGCTCGCCAGATCCTTCTACGTCTCTAAACTTAAACAAAGCTCAGCGAATACTATTCACCCAAGCATGAGCAATATATCTTTATGATCATATAAGTTTGTTCTTTTAAAATATCTAATTCAAAACTAAAATAAATATTCTCTGTTTATGTAATCTATAAAAAAGAGAGAGGTGTCAGCCGATCTCATTATCGTTCTCTTAGCTCATTATTCTGCTAATGTGACACGCCCATGGACAGCGCGCGCTATTCAAACGCAAATGATCTGAAGCGACACATGCAAACGTATCAACGCCCCTCATAAACGCGATAACACAACAAATTTAATCATCAGATTAATGTACTATTTCTCTTGCGAGGCTGTGACTGTGAGGAGTAATCCTGGGAAATTTACCTCAGAAGATGTGCTGGTTTATTTTCATTTTGAGGAGCGACCGATCTAGCCGAGAATTATGAGTAGCCTAAGTTTTTTATTCTTGTGCTTTGTTCTAATGTCTGTAAATGCAAAAAGACTAGGGATGGGCGGATCGATCCTGTGGTATCGATAGATCGATATGCTCACGCTACTCATTTGGCATCGATTAAAAAAATATCGATATAAACTAAAAAAATATATATAATTGTATATGTACATAATAATGTATGTATCACTTTCAGCTGTTTTAGATTACTTCCTTAAATTACTATGTGCCGCGACACCCCTGGCTGTACCTGGCGGCGTATTGAGCTGGCCCATCTCACGTGACAGGAAACGAGCGAATGAGCGACACAGCCGACGATTACACACACACACACACACAATCCAGTACGAAAGCGGGAGTCAGAGGGAAAGAAGAGTTACAAGAGTATAATATTATGGCAGACAAAAAACGAAGCGTGGTGTTGATGTATTAGTTTTTTTTTCCCCTTTTAGCTTTTTCTACCAAGATTGGTCTTTTTTCTTTATTTTTTGAGAAATAAGAAAAGTGGACATGTGTATCATTCATATTTAATTTAGTTTATTTAATTCATATTTATGTTATTTAAAATTTTATTTTATTATGTATTGACCATAATAAATTTAGTTTAAATGGTCTGTATTTGTCTAGTGATTTCTCTTAAATGTAATAATATTTTTAATGACAAAATTTGTCAGTATAAAACGAACGGTATCGGTATCGATATCGATGAAAATGCAAGAAAAAGTATCGGTATCGTATCGAATCCTAAAAGTGTGGTATCGCCCATCCCTAAAAAAGACTGTTTAAATTTGAATCACGTTTCTGTGTGTGAATGAATTAACGGCACAGATGGGCGCTGTTGTTTATGTTTAGCCTATGTTACAGATGAAATATGAAAGACAACATTTCGTTGTTTTGGATAGATTATAACGTTTTTATTCTAAAATATCAAATAAGCTTTTGTCATCCAGTTTCTGCTCATATTTTAAATATATAGTAGGCTATGTTCTGTCAAAAATAAACTCATCAACTAAGATGTTATTATATTTTGTTCCAATGTAAGCTATATAAAAACTAATGAATCCTTAACTTTGAATTTGAAATATGTATGATAAAATGTATACTTTAGTTTTTACAAAGAAAGATTGCACTTGAATTGTTGTTGTAATTGTAATATTTTTTATAAAAATATATATTTACAAGGTAGATGTAAACAAACTATTAAAAGGTAAATATAAGCCTTTTCTTTAAATATTTTTTATTGAGTTTTATTAGTGACAAATTTGGGGAAAGGATACATATTCCAAAACTGAAAATACAGTATAAGAATTAACTGCACAATTAGACATGGAAAAATATTTTTTTAAAAATGAGATGCTTCCAACTGTGAACCAATTTGGTAGAATATATATATATATATATATATATATATATATATATATATATATATATATATATATATATATATATATATATATATATACACACACACACACACACATATATATTGCTCTTGCATTCTTTCTTGTGGCTCAGTGACACACCTGAATGAATGGCTCATTAAGTATGCGGGCCCCATTGTCTCCTCAGGTGTGAACCACTGAATATGCATGATGGTGTTGAAATCGTTGACGCCCCTTGCGCATATTGCCTTTCCAAACAAAAAGTGTCTTATAAAACAATACATTGATTTAAATTTTGTGTGAATGATTAGGCAGGATGATTTTCACATCATTTTGAAGAAAAAACTCTAGGCAACGACATCCATTAGTCAAAAGTCTTGTGGACACATATTTAGTATGTGTTTTGTGGCCTTATTTCAGATGTTTATAATATGTTTATGTTTATGTAATATGTTTATAAGCAACTGAAAAAAGCACAAATGTGAGGGCATGTCAGAACATCTCAAGGACCCAAAAAACCCCTTAGACCCCAGAGGGTTAACCCTCTGGGGTCTAAGGATTTTTGGGGTCCTTGAGGTGTTCTGACATGCTCTGACATTTGTGCTTTTTTCAGTTATTTATAAACATGTTAATGGCAAAGGTGTAAATTCACTCAATAAAGCACAAACTGGACTACCGTAATTTCTCAGCAACAATTATGAAACATGTTTGTATTTTTGAGAGAATATTGCTTATGCATGGTTATTGAAAAAACTAAAACTTAAAGTGTCTGAAATAAGGCCACAAAACACATACTAAATATGTGTCCACAAGACTTGTGACTAATCAGTGTTGTTGCCTAGAATTTTTGCTTCAAAATGATCTGAAAATCATCCTGCCTAATCATTTACACAAACACATACACTGATTTAAATTTTATTAGAGACCTTTTGTTTGGAAAGGCAATATGCGTGGAGGCGTGTTCACACCTGAGAAGACAAAGGCCGGATAATGTGCCGCATAATGAGCTGCATATTAATTAGCCCTTTCACACAGGTGTGTCACAGGATCCCAAAGAATGCAAGGACAAAAGAAATGATCTATATAGCCTATACATATTTTACAATTAGAAATTGTAACCAATTACAAATAGGTTACAATTACAACAACAATTACAATTTTAACAATATTTCAAGTGTATTTCTTTGTAAAAACTATACATTTTATCATACGTATTAAAAAAGGTAAGGATTCATTAGTTTGAATATTGGAACAAACACTATAATAACATCTTAGTTGATAATTCAATATACCTACTTTATTTTTGACAAAACATCATACTATAGTATATTTAACTATGAGCAGAAATTGGTGAACAAAAGCGTACCTATTTAATGTGACAGTAGTCTTTTTTTACAGTCAAAACTTTATAAGCTATCCAAAACTAATCACAAAATCGTGTCTAAACAGTCATATATTGTGTATGATATATTAGTATATACATGTGAATTTGCAGCTTGTTGCTTATACAGACATTTTATTTCAACATATTTCAGTCTATTTTTACTCATACAAACTATATTGCTATAGCCTACTAAGATGTGTTTATGTAAACATAACGTTTACTAATGTAGGTGCGAGAGTGAATGAACAAGGCACAGACACGCGCTGTATAACTGTAAACAAAGCGCGCGCGCCTTTGCCGTTCACTCATCATTTAGCCTACACACAGACACGCAATTCATATTTAAACAGTCTTTTTGCGGTTTACAGTCCGACACTTCAATATCACGATTAGAACAAAGCACTAGAATAAATGACTTACTACATCAGCTGGATCCGTTGCTCCTCGAAATGAAACTACCAGCACTTCTGGTACATTTTCCAGGGTTAGATATTCCTCACAGTGAAAGGATACGCTGTGTACACAGCTGTACAAGATAGCCTACTTACTAAACACGATGTGTTTTATAATCCAGCTGGTGGGCGTTGGCATGTTTGAACGGCTTGTCTAAAATCATTTGCGTTTGAATAGCGCGCGCTCTCCGTGGGCGTGGCACATTAACGCGTAATTAGGTATAATGAGCTGGAAAGAAAAATACTGACATCTCTCTCTTTTCATACAGATTACATAAGCTAAGAATATTTGTTTTTTTATATAAATTAACTCATTTAAAAGAAGAGAGTTCAAGCTTCATTATGGAAAAACACTCCTGCCTGTATGACAAGTATTCGCGGAATTAAAAATAATCTTAGGACGCGTTTCAGAATGGACTTCACTGACAGAGAGAAGGCAGAACGCGCATCATGTTTGTTTTTCTTTATTTGGCGAAAAGCACAACACTTTGTTTTTATTGTGAGTATCCACAAAAAAAATAGACACTTATCAGGATCTAATGATGTACAACACTTAATATGTAAGATCAAAATCAACAGAGTATTTTGAGTTTCTTTTGCACTGATAAGAAAAAAGCGAGACTATCGCGCCGGCGCGATAGCCGACCTCAGAGGGTTAAATCAGGGAGAGGACATCCTGTCGAGGCAGGGGCCGAGGGTTAGGGTTAGGGTTAGGGTTAGGGTTAGAGGTGGTGGAGCTCCTTTGGATGCAGTATGGTCGTGCCGAGGTAGACCTATTTGCGTCCAGGGAGACATCACACTGTCCTCTGTGGTTTTCTCTCATTCATCCAGCCCTGCTGGGGTTGGACGCTATGGTGCAGGCGTGGCCGAGGTCACGCCTGTACGCCTTTCCCCCGATTGCTCTGCTCCCAGGAGTTCTGGAGAGGGTCCGCCGGGACGGGGTCAGTCTATTATTGGTAGCCCCGTTTTGGCCGGCCCGAGTATGGTTTGTGGACCTAGTGTCTCTCCTAGACGGCTCTCCTCTGGAGATTCCGATCAGGAGGGACCTTCTCTCTCAGGCGAGCGGGTTGATACTTCACCCCCGCCCAGAGTTGTGGAAGCTATGGGCTTGGCCTCTGAGGGGGCCCAGCTCGTAGGGGCTGGTCTCTCAACCGAGGTTGTTGAGACCATCCAGAGCTCCAGAGCTCCTTCCACGAGGAGGTTATACGCCTTGAAGTGGAGGCTCTTCACTTCTTGGTGTGGAGAACACCTGTTGGACCCAGTTAACTGCCCAGTGGGTGCAGTGCTGGAGTTCCTGCAGGAGCGTTTCTCCTCAGGGCTATCCCCTCCACACTAAAGGTGTATGTGGCGGCACTTGCTGCTTACCATGTCCCTTTCAGTGGAGTCTCTTTGGGGAGACACCCATTTATAACTCGCTTTCTTCGTGGTACTTTGAGGCTGAGGCCTGTAGTCCGCACGAGGGTGCCAGCATGGGACTTAGCTTTCGTCCTAGAAGGTCTTTCCCTAGCTCCCTTTGAGCCTATTGAAGAAGTTGCTGGTAAGTTTGTTACTTTGAAGACTATTTTTCTCCTTGCCATTTCCTCTCTTAAGAGAATCGGAGATATTCAGGCTCTCTCGGTTGCTCCCTCGTGCTTGGAGTTTTCACCTGGGATGGTGAAGGATTTTCTCCACCCCAGGCCAGGTTATGTCCCTAAGGTTCCTACCAATGTGGCCAGACCTATAGTTCTGCAGGCCTTCTGTCCTCCTCCTTTTACATCATCTGATCAGGAAAAACTTAATCTGCTCTGCCCTGTTCGAGCTCTAGACGCTTACGTCCACAGAGCTGCCCAGTGGAGGAAATCAGAACAGTTGTTCGTTTGTTTTGGACCCCCTAAGAAGGAGTCCCCAGTGTCTAAGCAGAGGATGAGCAAGTGGGTGGTTGAGGCCATCTCACTTGCCTATGAGTCGGTTGGTCAGCCTTCACCTTTGGCTATCCGAGCTCACTCTACCAGGAGTATGGCGGCTTCCAAAGCCTTATTGTCAGGAGTTTCCCTCCAGGACGTTTGTAATGCGGCAGGCTGGTCCTCACTGCATACTTTCGTCAGGTTTTATGACCTAGACCTTAGCTCCACCCCTGGGGCGCAGGTGCTTTCGGCTGAATTTAATCCTTGATTCACACAGTCGGTCACTTGCTCTTATGGCGACGTGGGTATTAGCGTTCCCACAGCGTTTCACGCAGCTCGACGTTCCTGAAAGGGAACGTCCCGGGTTACATATGTAACCCTACTTCCCTGAAGGAACGAGACGCTGCGTGTCGTTGCCATATTCCCGGCATTCCCTTGATCAACTTGCTTCAGACTTTTTCCAGAAGCTGTCGCCATTGTGTTCATGGGTGTGCTTTATAGTTTCCTGGTCGATGACGTCACTTGTGACATTCCGTCTCGCCATTGGGCTGATTCCATACTTGCTTCACGACGCACAACGCAGGAGGCGTTCCCGCAGCGTTTCACGCAGCGTTTCACGCAGCATCTCGTTCCTTCAGGGAACTAGGGTTACATACGTAACCCGGGACGTTAACCGCCGGTCTCGCACACCCGGCATGTTTGTATTTATTTACTTTTACGCTTTATTGCATTTACGTTTTAATTGTGTTCGTAGTTCTAACTGAATCCTTGTCAAATGCGCAATGGGTTGTGGGCAATATAAAGAGTGTCCACGGATCTGCACCGGAAAAAGTATATCATCCGGGTATCTTTGGCACTTTTACGGGATTGTGCCTTCACGCTAATTTGCCCTGTTTAGTAAATCTGGCTCTAATACTTTTATTTAGCAAGTATGTATTACATTGATCAAAACTGACAATAAGTTTTAAAAGTTGTTTCAAATAAATGCTATTCTTTTGAACATTCTATTCATCATAGAATCCTGAAAAAGTGTCATAGTTATTGAAAAAAAAACGCAAGTAACCGTTTTCAACATTGATAATAGTGACTTTAACCATGAGTAACTACACTTTTGTTCATATGACTACATGTACAGTAGTTAAAGACACACAATATGTGTTTTGTCAGAGATATTTTATAAAAATGACTGAAATACACCACCATTTCAAAAGTTGGTAAGATTTGGGGTTGGTAAGATTTTTTAAAGATTTTAAAGGAAGGAATATTGTGAAATATTATTGTAATTTAAAATAACAGCTGCTGATGGAACGGCAACGGCATTCTGGCGCTCTATGGCTCATGCACGACATTAACTGCTACTTCATGACTTTCTACTGTAACCGTCTACTTCACGAGGGCTGCTGATTTGCCTTAGTCGTTAATACATGACAGATTAGATAAGTAATTATTTTCATGTACGGTTTGTGTATTTAGTTTTGTGTAATTTAGTAAACATTTTAGATAAGTAATTTTTTTATTTAAGTAAATATTTTATGGTTATGTGACATTTTAATTGTGTCTGTATAAAATTTTGCCAAAAGCAACCCTTCTCTTGCTTAAGTCTCACAGTTGTAATTTGTATGTGTTTGATTCCCTAAAAAACAACTGCCTCATAAGCCTATTTAAAACCAGACCATTCTCAGTTGTAACTGAGTTATGGTCTGGCAAAGCTTCATAGACAAATCATTTCCAAAGGGGCGTCACCAACGGACGTAGCTCAAATGCCTCTGGGCACAATTGGATAGACCTAAAACCAATCAGAGCGATGAAGGAGATGACGCAGAGCGACGTTCGTCTGTTATAGAACAATTTTTAAAATTTTTTTTTTAGTTTGAATAAATGGGCAGATACTGATTAGCTACTTGCTCTACGTTTATTTAAAATTAACAGCAAGACAACTAGAAGTGAATGTGCTTTCCATTAAATAAATCACACACAGTAAACAAAACCTTAACAAAAAAAACTGTGCAATGAACTTTGCAATTTAGACGCGCAAACTGGGTGCCGGTGCGGTGAGATGTACATGCTCGTGCAGATTCGGCTTGAAGTCGTTCACCCTCGGACGTCGTTTACTCCGTGTCAGCGCACGCTCTGATCGGTAAAGGGGCAGAGATTTCAGACCTCCGTTTATTAAGAAGATCTCCAAGATTTCTCTTCTTGTTAAGGGGTGCACAGACTTCTCCCGAATCATCTTCAGCAGTAGCAGCCTCCGAAGCACCACTAACTCGAAGATTCGGGCGGGGGTGCACCTGGGGCGGGGCTGCACACAATGCTTCTCATTGGTTAGTGGCAAAGTGATGACGTCGATCGAGGTGGCGTGTAGATTACGGGTCTACTTTGCAATAAAGATTCTGTGACTTGGATCTCGCGTTTGCCGAGGCAGCGTGTAGATTACGGGTCTACTTTGCAATAAAGATTCTGTGACGGATCTCGCGTTTGCCGAGGCAGGACGTAGATTTAAGGTCTGCATTGCTATAAAGAATCTATAGTGACTCGGATCATGCATTTGTCGAGGCAGCGCGTAGATTCGGTCTACTCTGCAATAAAGATTCTGTGTGGGTGCGAGGCATGCACAGTCAGCTCCTGAGGGTGCTGGCTGTGTTCATTGAGAAATATCTCGACGCACACAGCCGTGCGTTTTCGGGTGTTTCAGCATCGCGCCCGTTAACTTTCTTCTCGAGAGATGAAAGCCAAATATATTGTGAATGACTTGAATCTCGCGTTTGCCGAGGCAGCGTGTAGATTACGGGTCTACAATAAAAGGGACACACAATCTTGGAAATAATACTGTTTTGTGCGAGGCATTCACAGTCAGCTCCTGAGGGTGCTGGCAGTGTTCATTGAGAAATATCTCGACGCGTAGGCCTACATAAACCGTGGGCTGTCGGATGTTTCAGCCTCCCACCTGTTGACTTTCTTCTCGAGGGATGAAAGCCACATATATTGTTACGGGTCGATTCTCGCGTTTGCAGAGGCAGCGTGTAAATTACGAGACTGTAAATAATATTAAAACAGTATTGTTTGGTGATTATGGCTGCATTTAATTCTATGAAATTAAAATTATGGAATATTATCTCACTTTAAGAAGTTAGATATTTTAATTCAGCCTACCATTGTCCAGTGGTTATGGCTGCATTTAATTCTAAGGAATTAAAATGATGAGCAGCGAACGTCGAGAATCGTTTTCAATTTTTCCCTGCCGGTCCTCCGCTTCAGGGTATCGAAAACAAGACGAAAATAGCAGGGCTGTCCTCCCCGTGGAGGGATGAGCAAGAATCGCTCCTCCGCGGAGCCCTCAGCAAATCGATGTTTGTATCCAGCGTCAAGTGCGTTTCGTGACACATCGGTTTTCAGCGAATGCACGCTGCAGTGTCCGCCACAAAGGCTTGCGGCCAGGCAGTGTGCGCGTCCACACATCGAAACTGTTTTCGATTATTCCCTGCCGGACTTCCGCTTCAGGGTGTCAAGAACGAAACCGAAAGAGCCTCCCATCTGGGGAGCCCTCAGGAAATCGTTGTCTGTATCCCGCCGTAAGTGCGCTTCGGGACACATTGGTTTCCAGTGAACGCACGCTGCTCTGTCTGCCCCACAAGCTTGCGGCCAGGCAGCACATCGCGAATCGTTTCGACTAAACCCTGCCGGAGAGCTGCTTCAGGGGATCGAGAACGATACCCGAAGCCAGTCTCGAGAGGCTGGTTCCCTTGGGGTACAGACTGCAGTTCAGTTTCCACCCACCAAAGTTCAACAGGGTGGTCTGGACTGTAGTCGACCCAAAGCAGGGTCGGGTATTGGAACAAGATGTAAACTCCCTGCTAGTAAAGGAGGCTACAGAACGTATTCCTCCGCCAGACGGAGTCTGGGTTTTACAGCCGCTACTTCATAGTTCTTAAGAAGGATGGGGGGTTGCATCCAATAATAGATCTCAGGCACTTAAATCGGTCTCTGAGGAGGTTCAGGTTCAAGATGCTCACCATCGTGAATCAAATTCAATCCGAGGATTGGTTTGTCACGATAGATCTGAAGGACGCATACTTCCACATATCCATCCTTCCATCTCAGAGGAAGTTCCTGAGGTTCGCTTTCGGAGGCGAAGCGTACCAATATTGGGTTCTTCCGTTCGGCCTAGCTCTCTCCCCTTGCACATTTACCAAATGCATGGATGCAGCTCTAGCACCGCTGAGGCTTTTGGGTGACTGGCTGATTTGGCCCAGTCACAAGAGCTGGCAATTCGGCATCAAGATGTCGTCCTTGTCACATCCAGAGCCTGGAGTTTGAGACTCAACATGAAAAAGAGCGTGTTGGCACCAGCCAGAGAACCATATTCCTGGGAGTGGTGTGGGACTCAGTCACGATGCAGGCACAATTGTCTCCTGCACGGATTGAGTCCATCCTGGCGATTGGTGACCAGGATACAGCTAGGCCAAGCCATCACTGTCAAACACTTTCTGAGAGCGTTAGGACTCATGGTAGCACCATCCAACACCATTCTATTTGGCCTGCTGCACATGAGGGTCCTGCAGTGGTGGTTGATAACCAAGGGGTTCTCCCCGAAGGGGATCCCATTCCGCATGATCAGGGTTACGCGCAGATGCCGTCGTTCCCTATTGATGTGGAAGAAAGCTTGGTTTCTGTCCCAAGGCCCCGTGCTGGGAGCGTCATGTCACCGGAAATCCGTCTCGACAGACACCTCCCTCACAAGCCGGGATACGGTCAGGCAGGGCTCTGAGGAGCTTCCTCCCAGACCTTAGGGGTCACCATGCAGACAATGTGTCGGTGGTCTCCTACTTGATTCTTCAAGGGGTTCTGAGATTGCACCCTCTATCCAGATTGGCGCATCAGATCCTCCTGTGGTCCCAGGGGAAACTGTTATCTCTCAGAGCAATGCATGTCCCAGGGGACCAGAATCAGAGAGCAGACATCTTGTCGAGGCAGGGGCTGAGGCCCAGGGAATAGAGACTTCACACCGAGGTGGTGAAGTCGATTTGAGTGAGGTTCGCCCCAGCGGAAGTGGATTTGTTCGCGTCTTGAGAGACGTCCCACTGTCCACTGTGGTATTCTCTCACTCATCCAGCCCCATTGGGTTTGGATGCCATGGTTCAGACGTGGCCGAGGCTACGCCTGTACGCTTTTCTCCCGATTGCTCTGCTCCCGGGAGTTCTGGAGAGGGTCTGTCGAGACGGGATTAGCCTACTTCTAGTAGCCCCATACTGGCCGACCTGAGTATGGTTTTCAGACATCATAGCACTTCTGGCAGGCCAGCCTTGGCAGATCCCTCTGAGGAGGGACCTGCTTCCTCAGGCCGGGGGCTCAATATTAAGCACCCTCGACCAGACCTGTGGAAGCTTTGGGCCTCAGTACCTAGAGGCTGGCCTGTCGGCTGGAGTGCTTGAGACCATACTCAGTTCCAGAGCTCCTTCCACGAGGACATCGTACGGCCTAAAGTGGAAAGTGTTTCCACTTGGTGTAGAGCGCGTGAGGTGGTCCCAGTTAACAAGATTGCTTCTTGGCTCGTCTTACCCCGTCCACACTCAAGGTGTACGTGGCTACCATTGCAGCTTTCCATGCTCCTCTGGGTGACGGACCTCTGTAGAGACATCAGCTGGTCGTGCGTTTCCTCTGTGGGGCTCAGAGGATGAGACCTGTGGCTCGTACCAGAGTTCCCACATGGGACCTGGCAGTGGTTCCCGAAGGGCTGGTCGAGGCCCCCTTCGAACCTCTGGAGTCGGCTGAGGCCAAGAACCTTCCCTCAAGGTAGCTTTTTTATTAGCCATTACTTCTCTGAGGAGAGTAGGAGACCGTCAGACACTCTCTATATCTCATGGGTGCCTGAAGTTTGCTCCAGACAACTGTAGCGACTACGAGAATGAACCAAACACAATTGAAGATTATAGGTGATTGTTCATACATAACCACACAAAAGAGGCTTCACATTCCAGATTCAAATCACCAAACCCAGAGCCATTAATCACCCACGGGCTCCAGAGAGTCTGCAACCAAAAAGGTTTTTATTTTTGTTTTTGTTTATTTTTGTTTAACTAAATGAAGAACGTTGTCAACGTTTTATAATTCGGCAAGACAGATCTGTTCAGAAATGGTGAAGCAAGAGGCCCTAACAAGAGGTCACCTGACCCCTGCGACTAACAGACTACGTCTTTAAGGACCAAGGTCCCATGAGAGATGAACAAAACAGACTTCAGCAGGAACTATCCATGACCTCAGACTGGAATGGCTTGAACCCCATAAACTTTACACACTAACACACTTTACATATTCCAAAATCCATAAAACTCATCCCAGAACAATTCTCGATGGACTTATAATCAAACATCATGCAACTACATAATTCTATGTTGTTTCTACAATAAATCTGTGTGTCTAATATGCTTAAATGCCATACAACTCATAATTGTTATAAATATTAGGTTGTGAATGAAAGTGTGTCGTGCTTCCTGTCAGCAGGATCGTATGTTTTTCATTTAAAAAGATGGCTTGATTGAAAAATGTGTAAAATGTTTTGTATTCTTATAATAGTAATACTGTCTCAACTTTGGCCTCTTGTTCTCTCTGCTAGTGCTGGAGAGCAAGGAGATCACAGATAACGCATGATTTACAATAAGAAGAAAATAGAGCCACCTCCTAAATTAAGCCAGTGTCTAATTGGCCAGAACTCATCCTGGAGGTTGGACAAACTTTGAGTTTAAAATCTTAGACCCGAACACAGTTCGCTCTCTCTCTCGGTCTCTCTCGCGGGCTCTCTCTCGGAAAAAGTCTCGACAGAAGAACAAGTCGGGTGGAGCAGACGATGGTTATAGTAACCATGTTGACGCATAGAGACAAATCACCCAAATCAAGATCAGGGTTTAAAACAGCTTCATTCAAGCCACTTTCCTTTCTTTTCCTTTGTTTTCTTTTCCGTTAAAAGTCTTGGTTCTAAGTTAAGTTTTGCTGCAAAGTTTCGTTTAAACGTTTCGACTGCAACACGCTTCCAACTTCAAAGACTGTCATCCATCCGCCAACACACCACATGATTGGCTGCCCAAGATCTAGCAGGCACAAGGAGACCGCCAGCCAAGCAACGGACCCGGGAAACCCCTTTACACCGACAAAAGGGAATCCCCAAAGCAAACCGAAGACAAGCAAGTAGCCTTCAGACTCTTAACTGAACTGGTGCATTAATATAAAATTGAATAACCTGCCTAAGAAACGATAGAAGGGTTAAATCGATGATTGGTGGTTCGTTCAGGTCATGTCTTTTAAGTGCATATAGAAACTTGGGAACTCACCATCTGACTCCTAAAACTCATTCTTCCTCACTCTCTTTCTTTCTGCAACTCGTATGAATGTGTGTTAGATATTAGTTTTATGTGTTAGTCATAGGCTTATAATCAATAAAGTATTGTTTGTATTTAAAAAGAGAAACATTACTTGTGTTATGTGCTTACAAATTTGTCGTCTTGAACTGCGATCTAAGCTACCTATGCTTTTACCCTTGAATTATTTCTTAATTTAGCTGTTAGCTGGGAATTAGTCTTTCTTGGCAAGGAAGATATTATATTTCCTAGAATTAATAATTGTTTATGCTTTCTGTTCATTGGATGAACTGATAAAATGATAATACCATTGATTCTGCTAAAGTAAATTCTGAAATAATTATTGATCATAATCCGTTATGAATAATAATTAGTTATATTTATACGGGCGTATAAACGCTACACAATATTAAGGCTATCTTGCATCCCAGGCCGGGCTATGTGCCTAAAGTGCCATCTAATGTGGCACGGCCTACGGTTCTGCAGGCTGTTATCCTCCACCTCATGTGATGGCGGATGAAGAAAGACTTAATTTGCTCTGCCCTGTCAGAGCTCTCAAGATATATGTCCATAGGTCTTATTCATGGCGGAAGTCAGATTAGTTGCTAGTGTGCTTCGGGTCGCCCAAGAAGGGGCTTCCCGCATCCAAACAGACCATCAGTAACTGGGTCGTTCAGGCTATCTCTATAGCCTATCAACTGCGCAGCTTGCCTTCACCTTTGGCCGTGAGGGCTCATTCAACCAGAGGCATGGCGTCCTCTAGAGCCCTCCTTTCAGGGGTCCCAATCCAAGAAGTGTGCGATGCAGCAGGATGGGCTACCCCTCATACTTTTATCAGATTCTATAGCCTGGACATTTCTTCTATGCCAGGCACTCTAGTGCTCTCGTCCTAAGTGTGCCTGTGCGCAGCTTCACACTGGGACAGGCAGGGCTCGTTGTGGCATAGTGGGTACTCGTTCGTCAAAGTGTTGTAGTCGACTCAGTTCGAGTCCCTTTGAAAGGGAACGTCTCGGGTTACGACTGTAACCCTTGTAACACTGCGTCCCTCCGCCACGCCTTCCCCTGCCTGAGAGCGACTTGCTTCATCGAAGAAGCTAACTCTGTTGTGTGCCGGCGTCCCTTTGTAGCTTCCGTGTATGCCGTCACATGTTACGCCATGACGCAGCACCAATCAGGATTGGATTAGTTTCATTCATACTTCAGATGCGTTATGCTAAGGGCGTTCCCCAAAGTGTCGTAGTGACGCAGTGTCTCGTTCGCTTCACAGGGAACAAGGGTTACAGTCGTAACCAGAGACGTTTTCCCAGGCTACTGCCTCATGCGAGTCAAATAAGAATTGATAAATAAAATGTAATGATTATTTTATAAGTTAGAAAGATCCACCTGTCTCCATTAACTGAATATGTCAGGAACGTGTCAGGAACTAGCTTTTTAAAGCTAGGGTTTTAATAGAAATGTCTTACCATATTAAAGTAGACCCTATAAACAATTCAAAATGACAACTAAACTGTCTTACCACATAATCATCAAGAAATACCTCTGGATGAAACATCACAATTTTTCTTAGTCATTATCTGATGTATTCTGAAATTAAAGTGAATTCATGCTGCGAGTGCTTGGAGTGCTCGATTTCACTAACATGAAGATAACTCATCAAAATACAGTTATTTGAGCTAAAATGCAGCATCTTTGATAGAGTTGAGGTATGAAAGTAGTATTTCAGTAACTTTCGCCTCACTATGTGAACCAATCTGTGGTCCTTAATGAGGAGTCAACTTCCTGGCTGTTTCATGACACTGGGGATCCAGACCTGGGGCTTCCTCCGCGCCCAACAAACAGGCCAAATAAGCCAGCCGCCTCCTGTGATGAGCACCAGAACAGTGCGCGCCGCTCAGACTTTCATGTCCAGCATTATTAGCAGTTACAAAACCTAAATCTTTCATCAAATCTGCAGACAGTCACTGCAGGGGTGTCTCGTTTAGAGACGGATTACAATCAAACCTCTGCAGGACAAAAGTGTGTATTAATGTCTCCAGTTTCGCTCTAGCTCTCTTTCTTCTCCCAACTCTGGGTTTTCGCTGTCGTTTTGGGTTTTGTTTTTTATTCGTGATCAGCAGATGAAATGCTGTGCTCATGCATATTCGATGGCATGCAGAATTAAGACATATTATTCAAATTAAATCATTATGTGGTGCTATTTCAGTATAGTTTTGAATAGGTTTTATTTTAAGAGTTATTTGACAGGGACAAATGCATAAAACATTGCTTTATAATAAATACAAAGTAGATGCCACGCATACAGGTTTATAGCCAGGTCATTATGTTTGGAAGACAGATGTCCAAAAAACAGATGTGATCAGAACTGATACAAGGTAAATGATCTGACTGTCTTTACCGGTTGTGTCGTCAGTGCTAGTATACTCTGGTTGACTGAGAAAGGCTCATAAAGTCAACAACACACTCTGCTTTTAGCACTTTCATTTTGCTAAAAACAACTAAATGTTTCTGAACTAAGTCCTGTTTTACACCACACACATAATCAGTACATTAGTGTCACATCAGGATAACTGCAACAGCAGACTCGTGTTTCACATCTAACCGAACTGTGGCTCTATTGGGGGCTCTATCAAAATACATTAACTCTATGGTTCAAAAGTTTAGGATCAGTAAGATGAAATTAAGAAATTAATACATTTATTCTGCAAGAATGCATTGAATTGATCACAGGTGACAGTAAAGTAAATTGTTGCAAAAAAAATTAAATTAAATGCTTTCTTTTGAACTTTCTATTTATCAAAGAATCCTTGAAAGAAAATGTATCATGGTTTATAATAAAAATATTAAGCAGTTTTAATGTTTTCAACATTATTTAATACAAATCAATTTTGTAATGTTGTAACTGGAGTAATGACTGCTGAAAATTCAGCTTTGCCATCACAGGAATAATTTACATTTTAAAATATATTCAAATAGAAAACAGTTATTCTACATTGCAATAATATTACTGTTTTTACTTTATTTTAAACAAGTAAATGCAGCCTTGGTGAGTATAAGAGACTTATCTAAAATGCTACTGACCCCAAACTGTTGAACTGTAGTGTATACACTCACCTAAAGGATTATTAGGAACACCTGTTCAATTTCTCATTAATGCAATTATCTAATCAACCAATCACATGGCAGTTGCTTCAATGCATTTAGGGGTGTGGTCCTGGTCAAGACAATCTCCTGAACTCCAAACTGAATGTCAGAATGGGAAAGAAAGGTGATTTAAGCAATTTTGAGCGTGGCATGGTTATTGGTGCCAGACGGGCCGGTCTGAATATTTCACAATCTGCTCAGTTGCTGGGATTTTCACGCACAACCATTTCTAGGGTTTACAAAGAATGGTGTGAAAAGGGAAAAACATCCAGTATGCGGCAGTCCTGTGGGCGAAAATGCCTTGTTGATGCTAGAGGTCAGAGGAGAATGGGCCGACTGATTCAAGCTGATAGAAGAGCAAATTTGACTGAAAAAACCACTCGTTACAACCGAGGTATGCAGCAAAGCATTTGTGAAGCCACAACACGCACAACCTTGAGGTGAATGGCCTACAACAGCAGAAGACCCCACCGGGTACCACTCATCTCCACAAATAGGAAAAAGAGGCTACAATTTGCAAGAGCTCACCAAAATTGGACAGTTGAAGACTGGAAAAATGTTGCCTGGTCTGATGAGTCTCGATTTCTGTTGAGACATTCAGATGGTAGAGTCAGAATTTGGCGTAAACAGAATGAGAACATGGATCCATCATGCCTTGTTACCACTGTGCAGGCTGGTGGTGGTGGTGTAATGGTGTGGGGGATGTTTTCTTGGCACACTTTAGAACCCTTAGTGCCAATTGGGCATCGTTTAAATGCCACGGCCTACCTGAGCATTGTTTCTGACCATGTCCATCCCTTAATGGCCACCATGTACACATCCTCTGATGGCTACTTCCAGCAGGATAATGTACCATGTCACAAAGCTCCAATCATTTCAAATTGGTTTCTTGAACATGACAATGAGTTCACTGTACTAAAATGGCCCCCACAGTCACCAGATCTCAACCCAATAGAGCACCTTTGGGATGTGGTGGAACGGGAGCTTTGTGCCCTGGATGTGCATCCCACAAATCTCCATCAACTGCAAGATGCTATCCTATCAATATGGGCCAACATTTCTAAAGAATGCTTTCAGCACCTTGTTGAATCAATGCCATGTAGAATTAAGGCAGTTCTGAAGGCGAAAGGTGGTCAAACACATTAGTATGGTGTTCCTAATAATCCTTTAGGTGAGTGTATATCCTAAATTTAAAATATACACTTTAAAATATTAAATAGACAGAAGATCCCAATATTTTTGTATTTGCAGTGAAGTGGTTTAAAAAAGGTGTTTTTCAGTTAAAGATTCAAATAACCACAGTAAAAACCATGAAATGATTAATGAAACAGATGATATTTAATCATTTTCATTTATACGCAAAACATACTAAAGAGCAATATTTATCTACATCATTTTTTTTTTCAGAAACTTGTTAATATAATACAAACATTAAATGGTTCATGAAGCTTTTTTAATGACACAAATATAGTTAAATGAGAGTTTTGAACTGATGCAAGACAAGGAAGGGTGGCAAAAGTAATCTAATGACAAATAAAAAGCACTTGCTAAATTTGATATTGTCTTTAAGATCATGACATATATTGTGTAGTCATAATATAAAAAGTATATAAAAAGACTGCATTGAACATTGACATGCCTCCATACTGCACACTTACAAATGTTTCCTATTATGCCTCTTACTTTTGCACTTTCCTTTCTACCTCATGATGCCATTTTGCACTGATGTGGTCACTGGCCATTTACGTATACACATACCTCATTCTCAATAACGCAATTTCTGTGTTTATACTTTACATTTGCACCTTGTACTGCATTATGTAATTGGCTATATTGCTCTTGGTATAGTTTTTTTAGACAACTGCATTGAGCTGGTCTCTGCATCTGTATCCTGTTTTTTGCTCTCCTAATATGTTATTTTATATGTTTAGATTTATTAGAGTTTATATACATTTACTGTTTTTACTTCTGGTCAGATGCTAACTGTGTTTCATTGGCTCTGTACTTTTACTCTGCACAATGACAATAAAGTTGAATCTGAATTGTAATTATTTATTATATCACTCAGACCTAGGCTCTATGCAGAAAATAAAGTCATATGGGTTGCCACATTCAGTGTTTCCTTTATATTTATCCTTTAATACATCGGTTCCCCAACGGGGGGTCGCGGCCCACAAGGGGTCCTCAACGAGCTCTGTGGGGGGTCGCGTCATATTTTGAAATGTTTTGAGCAATGAGCATTAAATAAAAGTCCTTAACTTTTTTCTGTTCAAAATGTATAATGAGTGAGTTCATCATGAATCCATTTTTCAATCCGTGTTTTTGTCTTATCCTGAACCACTATGATACTGTTACGGTGTGGGTTTTGTGTCTTGTTCCTTGTTCTTGTTTGTCATGTGATCCTGCCATGTGTCTTGTCCCATGTTCAGCTGTTCCCCGTTATGTTGATTAGTCTTCCCAGGTGTCTCGGATTAACCAAGCCCCCTTGTTATCTTGTTTAGCCTGTCTGCTTGTGTATTTATACCTCTGTGTTTCAGTTGTGTTTTGTCGGTCGTTGTAGTTGTTTGCTTTTCTTGTCCCTGTCCTGAGTTCCATTGGATTACCTGTTTGTTTTATTAAAGTGCTTGCATTTGGATTCTCTCTCCGCTTCTTCCTTGCTGCATCGTCACAGATACACCTATAATAAGTGTTTACCTATTTTTTTACAGTCTATGGTGTTTACCTATTTTTTTTACAGTCTATGGTGTTTACACATTGGGACTATTTTACACTGTCCCAATGGATCGCTGCCGCTGCGGAGTAGCCCAGAACCTGCGTGACTCGTCATAGACATACACAGAGAGAAGTAGTTCCGGCTACAATGTTCTTCCGAAAGACGCATTATTCTGTTAATAAACGCAAGTTTATTATCGCTCGCTATAGCGCCAAAAGCGTAAAAAATAAAGCCTCACATTGATGTCACACATTGAGGCCCCAGACAGCAGTCATTTAGTAATAGCATATTCTTTATTTCTTTTTTACGTACACATCAGTGTGAATATTTTTGTTTTTGCATTTCAAATAGGGCCAATATATAGGCTTCTCCTAGGCTTACGTGTTTAAATTACAAAGGGCCCACTGATGTTTTTGTTATTGTATTTTCAATATTATAGGCTATTATTTGTGCATAAACATATCTGGTTATAGTAAACATACCATTTGTTTGAAAACAACATATTTTGTCATCCTTGCTGCAAGCTTACAAGAGCGATAATATCATTAAATGTGAAGGGGGGCCCTAAAATATTTTCTTGGGAAAAAGGGGGTATCAGACAAAAAAAGGTTGGGAACCACTGCTTTAATATCAGCCATCATTTATTAAATGTTTGTTGGGAGTGAGCTATTGAGAATTATTACAAACTATACCATCATGAAATCTAATTACAGAAGGAGATCACATTATACAGTAATTAATTTACACAGAATGAAACCCAAGGGCCAAATTGTAGATTATATATAACTTAATCATTGCAATTTATTCGGAACAAACCCAAAATATGTCAGTTTTAAAACAATGAATGAATAGTTAATTCTTTATATTGACAGATCTCTAGAGCAAAACAATAGTGCCTAAACACTTCTTGCAGCATGACAGTTCTGCTACACAGCATGCTACATGCTATTTTGCTGCAACCTGTTAACATGGGTGCAAAAATTAATGTCATACTTAATATATTTTAGATCAAGATTATTTATACGGCTTAAATCTTTATGATTTGCATTGTTTTTAAGACTGCAAACTGAAAGCTACATCTGAGGTCCTCAGGATCAAGTATTCGGATGTTGTCTTGGGATCACCAAAAGCATTTTCAACTAACAAATTAAACATTTACATTTTTCACTGTGCACTGAGCCTTAGCATCTACTGCAGGGTTGAAGAGTCAAGGCAGAGCCCAGAGGGAGGCTTCCCTCCGACAAATTAATCCCTGAGAAAAGCAGAGCCAAGTGCTGCATGTACACCCCTCTATTCCCTCAATAATGAAGAATGACTTACGGCGCTATACTCGTCCTCACCCCGCGAAGCGGCACACACATGCACACACGTTCCTTCGGCTGCCCACCCGAAACTTCTCTTTGCATTGACTGTGAGTGTTGCCATGGAGACCTGCTTACCTCAGCGCTTCCCGAAGTGCCCCACGCTCGCTCAAAGTCGTGTGCTTGATGTCATCGAAGTTGTTCTCCAAATTCACACAAGACTGTGGGAGTGAAAAACACACAGAGACATTGTTGGGAGTAGGGACAAAGCGTTTTGAACACAAAAACATCTACATTTATGTTAGTGTGTCAAATATACAGTGAATTTATTACATTGAGGTTGACATTATTAAAGTAACTCTAACTATGTACTATGTACTTTTCAAGAGCACTTTTGTAATGCTAAGGCTAATTTCATAGCTACCATTTTATGAATGAGGGACATTTGCTAATCAACACTTTTCATACAATAAATATCGAAACGATGTATGATTGTTTTACTCTTTGTTTAGGTTAACATAAATTAAAATGTTCATCATTACAAAATCTGTATGACTTACTTTTTTTCAGTAGAACACAATAGAAGGTATTCTGGGTATTTTGAAGAAAACAGCTTGAGACCATTGAAAAAAAAACACTCAGAAATTTCTCAAAATATCTTCTATGTTTCACAGAAGAAAGAAAATCATACCGGTTTGGAACTTGGAATGATATGAGGGTAAGCAAATGAGAATTTTATTTTTGGGTAAAATACCAAGTTCTGTCATGAAACTCTAGGGGCCCTATTTTAATGATGTGCACTTAGGGCGTGTCCAAATCCACTTTTGATAGTTTAATGATGGGAAAAATGGCCGGCGCATGGTCTAAAAGGGTTGTCTCGATTCTCTTAATGAGTAAGGGTGTGTTTTGGGCTTTACGTGCAATAAACCAATCCGAGTCTCATCTCCCATTCCTTTTAAAAACCAGTTGCGCTCGCACCATGGCGGATTCACTATTTACATGACAAAATTTGATAGTGGAAAGACTGAACGAGTCTCCAGAGAGCAAATGGATCTGCTTGTGCGCGAGCAGACCATATACTAAACAAGCTGGATTCCACCATATCTTTATATACACAATATTAATCGTTTACATTGTAATCCTTTCATTTGGAATGTTTGGCATGTTTGTGTGCTGCTGCACTTCCCTGTGTGTTTAATAGGCAGAGTGTACACGCGTTGTGGACCCGCCTATAGGCGCACATTACCAATGCACTCTTTAAATAACAAAAAAAAAATATTGCGACTGAACACTCTTTTTCAGACCAGCACCCATGGGTGCACAACTGGGTGAAAATGCATTTGCTATTTAAACAATGTGGCGCAGGACGTGAAAATGATAACTGCGTCAGGCTGAAACTAGCAAAAACACTTGCGCTGAATTGCACCGGTTGTATGATAGGGCCCTAGATGGCGCAACTGATATTTACATTGTTTACTACATGGCACAAGCTGATTGGTTCATGTCGCATCTGCAGCCAATGAACTTGCTTCTCAACATTTAAATAGCTTGTTAGAGTTTGCTATAGGTGTTTGCAGTGCCATTTCAGAGTTCCTCTGAAACCCTCCATCTTCCCCAGCTCCACATGTATAAATATGCTCCGGGTAATTTTATATATGCTATTTGTGCAGCAGCAGTATGTCTTGCATGCTACAGCAGCATATCGGTGTTTGTATTGCCAGTGGCAAGTTCCTGTACTTGATCTGCAGCAGCAGGAGCAGCAATAATCTACAACAACAGCAATATTCGTGGCTAGTTCATGTTAAATAATGAAGTCAACTAATTTTAACAAATTAAACTTTATTATAAAGTGTTACCATGATAACATATATAATGTTTTGAGAAAGCGCACAAGCCTCTATCTGTTTTGCGGCAGTTTAAAATAAGCATTCTGACTCTGAAATGTCACTAATATAATATGAATAATTAAAACTGTCTAGTGTTTTAAGATCAACCTTTTGTTTTGACTTCATTTGACTTCATTAAATAGAGGGCCAGACCAAAATCTCCTTGTAATTTGCACCCTGAATTATTACTTATTTATAAAACATGACAAATATACTGATTATATTACATAAATATGACCACACTGTAGGATTACGCCGTTGAGTAGACTGTTCAGAGATTATCCTGCTTTTAAAGATTTATGAGTTTCTACTTTAAAACGGAAGGATTAATTGGTGGCATTTAACACTATAACATGACATAGCTGACATTATCAGTGAAACATTAAAGAGGATTCCCCCACCCCTCCCTTTTTAGGAAGCAAAGTTCAAGCTGCTTAAGCTGTTTTCTTTATTCCATAAGCTAATACAGTTTCACAGAAGCCATTGTGACAACTGACTTAAGCTATTTAATGAAATTCAAAAGGATGAGCAGCCAGAAAACTCCCCCGCACATATATACGGCTGAGGCGCCAAGAAAATAAAATCACAACACGATTGAGATTGAGGCTAACCCGATTTCACAGACTAAGTTAATTTATGCCATGAGAGAGAGTTACTACATTTTATTATAACACAGATGGGTGGTGAATAAGAAACCAATCCAGTGAGCCATATTCTGATGATATTCTGAAATAGTTATTTTATGAACCTCAACCTCCACTGGATTCGTTTCTTCCACTGGCATCCTTGTGTTGCAGAAACCTCTGCCAAGATACAGAAGAGGTAAATCCAGAGTACAGTCTGTTTTACATTGCCCATTTTACATTTTTCAAACGGTGCCTCAATGTGATGCATTGAAAAAGATTTCACAGAATAACCTCACCTTGTGCAAACATCTGACTATATATAATTTTTACTTGATATCAGAATATTTGAGCAGTGTGGAGAGGCATAGTTGAGTGGTTTTGCCTGGAGAGAGGCACGTGTTTTTTGAAAGTTGAAGCTGAAGTTGAATGTTTTCACTCCTTTCACGATCGATCCGACACTGCTCCATCACGAGCATAACATATGTTAACAGCCCATAATATAACTGCATGTCAGCAATAGAGATGGGTGGATCAATCTTTAAGTACTTTTTGCAGTTTTTCAGATCAAGTATCAAAACTGTTGATTTAATAGAGGTATCAGTACTGTTATCGATATTTACCTTAATATAAAAACAGTATATCACCCATCAATAGTCAGCAAGAATTCACAGAATAACAGACTATTAGCAAAGAAACATGGAAACCATCATTCGAAAGATTAAAATGTTCAATGAAAAATAACAGTAGAGAGTAGGGACATAGAAGAAAAAAAAGATGCATAGAGAAAAACATAAATTGTTCCTCTCAAATATAGAAATAATATGTAAAGATACATGTAACTGTCTCCTCTTAGATGTGTAATCTAGTCAACAGATCAAACAACCATATCATCATATTATTAGTATGATGAAGAATGACAAGTATCTGTTGTCAGCAACTTCAACAATGAGTTTTTGTGTGTTGTCATTCCAAATGCAAAAATACTTGACCTTGGTCAACCCTGTGTCACAGGAGACTAATCTCAAAGCTTCTGTGTGGTATTAAATCTCATCTGTGTGGTAAAATGAAACATAATTACATTTCCAATTACACTGAGGCATTGTTGGGACTGGGATAACCATTGACATTTTCTCTTGAAATTATGTGTAGCATTTTCCCCTGCAAAGGATTAGTCTAATCCAACATCTTGGGGGCTTTATTATTATTAATTAGACAAAATGCTTAGTGCTGGGAATTGGTAGTATAATTTAACAGCTAATTAATATGCAAGCTCTGGAAACAAGATTTGGTATTTCATCAACACAGTCGCCACATGGTGAAAAAGCATTTAAAATGAACATTTGAATATGCTTATGAGCCTCGACTCACAGGATATGATAATAATTGAGAGGAAATTTGGAATTTTTAATCCACTTGGGGGATTTGGGGGGAGGGGGGCATCTGCTTATGATGCATTTTCATAATGTCTCCTTTAGGCTTTTGCTGCAGTTTTCTGATGAGTGCTAAATAATTACTTACTGACAAATTGTAAGCAAAAGGGCAAAAAGAGTCAAAATTTGAATCTCTACAATAATTGGACAAACTAGGCTGCTGGAACTAATTATAGAATTATAATCTTCGGCCCTATTACTGCTCATCAGAGTAATATCATCACAGCCATCACTGACATAATCATTGAATCACCACACCATAAACTGCATCACAGAGTACTCATTATCATCGGTAAACTGGGAAGAAGTGTGCTCACAGAAGAGGATGTGAGGGCTACAGCTTCCAGGAGATTCAGAGAACCTGCCCTAACATATCGATGGCTTATAGTTATTTTTCTTTAACCTCTAATTTTCAGAAGTACTTTATAACCATAACACATTGACACACATCAGCATGTAAACATTTCACAAACAATGAAAGACATGTAAGTTCGGAATGCCATGACAAGGGCTTTTCTTCCCATTGGCTGTTTATATTTAATGCAAAACTCAAAGGCAGCAGTATATGTGAGTTTTGGAAAAATTTGTTATTTCAGCCAGCCCATGAGAAGAGATTGTCTTTTAATTCATTTATTTATTTTAACAATACTCACATCACAGCTCCTCTCTGGGTTTCTCTTCCAGTGCTTCTTCTCATTCTTCTTAGAAGCAGTGGAATGGAGATTTGCGTAAGTCTTCACCCGTGGGTTCAAGGCGAGGATACTCTGAAGTAAAGTTATATATAAAGAAAATCGTTATACATTTCAAAAGGACCAATCAATACAGGATCATTATGGTATGATGTGTACATTTTTTTTTTTTAATCAATGAATGCAGAACAAATAGACTTTAGGCTAAAGTAAACATATAACTGCTGTAATGGTTCTACACACTCCAAGTTGCTGTCTCTGGAATGCATATTGCACCATTATATGTTATTATGCTATTACAATTGATGCATGTTAAATAATCAGATCATTATTTTCATTAGATTATTGAGTTACATTTTATTTTGTTCAAGGTGTCCTTGTTGCAGTGCAATCATTCAATTAAGTACTAAGTAATAGTGACTATATGTACTTACTATCTAATTAGGGTTAGGGTTAAGGTTTGGTTTAGGGTTAGTTGCATGTAACTATGCATAATTGACTGTTATTACTACAGTAACTACTGTACATATAAAATGTGTATCAGGGACACTGTAAAAAATATAGTGTTACCGATTATTGATCAGAAAATTATTAGTAAAGTAACTTATAATTTACACCATAATAGTGCCGTTATTTTTCACAAATGAAAGTGCACATTAATTGTTCCTCCTCCTGATGTTGGAATAAAAGTTGTCCTTTGAAAGCGACATTGTACATTGTTCCATGCGAGTTCTGTGTAAATATAGTTATGCCAATTTTTTTTTTACGTGAAAAGTAACTTAAAGCTAGGGTATACGATTTCAAAGATTGTTCATTATTAATATCCTCGTTTATATGCTGGTTATGGTTATATAGTACAATCCTAACAATATGAATAGAAAAAAGAATGAAAAAAAACCATTCAGTCTATTGGCTCTACAGCCGCAGAGAAGTTGACCAATGTAAGCTGTCCGGCCGGACAGCTTACATTGGTCAACTGCTCTCATCCAATCACCAGCTCCACTTGAAACTCCGCCTGGCGCTCGCGTCTCCAACCCAACCGCACCCGACCCCGCCACCCTCCTTACGCGTGCAAGCAGCTGACAGACAGTCTATGGTAGTTAGCTAAGTAGCGTCAGATCAGCAATGGATAAAATATAAACAACAGCAGCAAGCGGCCCCTGCTTGCCCCTACTGTAAATTTTGGACGAAAGAGAAAGTCTGTAGAGGAAAGAGCAGAGATAAATAAAATAAAAAATGTGGGGTCCACCATTGACCGTTGGAGGAAGCTTCAGGGAGATCTGGGACTGAAAACCGACGCTGACACGGCTCACGGCTGATGTTGTGACGTGTGTTACATAAATAGCTTTTTATCAGTTTGACACCTTGCTCATGCTGCGGTCGGCATTGGCAATGTTAGCCGTTTAGCATCGCCTATCACGGGTCAAAGTAATTATATTTCTTGAAGTGCTTGAATATATTTCAGTATGCCTAGCGGGTTTCTGTTCGAGCCGATCGGAATTTGAACAAGAGGGGCTGTGTGCTGCAATAACAATTACTCAAAACCTTAGCAGAACATTTCATGTGTTGCTAGTCTTGCGTTGACGTGAACTCAAACGTGACATAGCTCAGGGATCAGGTAGCACAGAGGGGAGGGGTGTGTGTGTGAAGGGGCGGGATGAGTTTTTTTAAAACTTCCCTACCGTCTCAGGCTTTCTCGACCGATTTTTAACATCGTATACCATAGCTTTAATACGTTACTCTCCATAAAAATTGTTTCCTAGTTTTACAGCATGGATGAAGAAAAAGCAAAGATAATCATGCAGTTGTGTTCCACAAACATGACAGTATTTTAAATCATTGATATGAACTACAAAGCACATTCAAGCCAAGGTCCTTCAAAGCCGTCTGAGACAACACTGATTAGAACGCCAGTACAGCGGGGCCAATAAAGAGGGGTCCGACTGAAACAGTAAAGTGTGAAATGAGAGCCATGATGGGGACCATCATCATTTGATTCAGGAGCAACCTTCATTTCAAATACGCACCGCACGGCACCTTCACGCCTGCCAGTCAAATCACCCCACCACACTCGAGAAGCTGAAGGCAGGCACCAGTGTGGGATCTTTTAATGGCAAACACAATTAACAGGCAGTTTACTGAGAGAGAGGAGAACAAGTGAGGGAAAAGCAACCATTACCATCACACTAATACCAATTTCATGCTCTTCGTAGTGTAAAAGAATTCCATGTCCACAGTCATTTCACTGTGCTGAAACACTATCTGACAAAGGCCAGAACAGGAGGCAGGAGCAAATTGAAATAACCTACTTTGGCATTCTAGCCGGTAAGCCAGGTGTCAGAAAAACCTTCACCCAAAAAGAGGACACTGACATAAATTCCTGACATGACACTTGGATGCTGTGGTGACTGTGCGTTATCTGTGTGTATATTTGTCAAATTAATTCAGTTTACAGTCATGCACCATTCATTCCCTAAACAAATTTCAATGTTGTTTTTGCCATTTTACGCTACAAAACTTTCCGAATGACTTGTGAAGAAACATGTTTGACAACAAATATAGTGAGAGGGAGGAAAAAGTCCTACCAGGCTGTTTCCATTTACTCTTAGAAGCATGAGAGATACATTATTGATAACACTATTAATATGTAGCATGTGTAAATCATTCTTGGTTTTGTTGGGGGTATAGACCACTGAGCTGGAAAGGTAGGTCTTGCATGAAACTTTCATTTTTTTTATAGTAATTTTATTCTACAAGTAGGGATGAGCAAAGCCACCCAAGTACTTGAAAATGACAGCAATGATCGATCATGAAAGTATTCCTACATTTGTTTTCAAACCTCAAAATATAGGGCAACAACTATGGCAAGCATGGAGCATCAATTGGATATACAAATTGAGCCGGCCATTATCACAAAATAAACCACGACAAAACACCAATGCTGGATGATGAATGGCTGACTAATGCTTATTACACGGCTACTTGTCGAATAATTAAAAACATGGACATCTAATATTGACTTAAGTTAACATTATTTTATAGTCTTACCTGAACAATTGCTTCTGCAAAAAAAAAAAAAAGTCATTTTAATAAAGGTGTAATAAAAGCCCACATCCGGTGTAGACAGCACCACTAATTATGATGGTTTCTACTGTCTTCAGTCGTGTTGCGCAAAATAGTTTAGCGTTTACTGCACTTTGTTAAGCCAGTCGCACACCAGACGAGAAGTGATTAATAAAGTCATGTAAGCACATACACAGAAATAGTTACTTATTTTCTGCCAAGAATTTAAAAGCAGAATATAGGCGCTCCTATATTGAAACAAATTAGGTTAAAAAAAATATGTTTATGTTTAGTTAGGCGAATATATGAATTAAATGGAAATAAAACAAAAAATAATTATTGAAAATGAATGATACAAATACAGAATTTAATAGTAAATGATATAAAATAGAACAAACGGCTAATTCATACAAAAAAAACTAGGGTCCTAGAAATGCGGGTCCTTATTCTACAGCCTCTGGTAACGCAGGATCATGCTGCTAAATTTTAGCCTGGTAATACCAGACTCTGCTACTTCACTTTGCTTCGTACACAGAGTCTGGGATAGCATAATAGAGAAGTGTTTTCTCTCTCGCTAGGGGGCGCGTACTGAAGTTTAAAATCATTGGTTACCCGTAAGCCAATCAGATAAGTTTGTTTATGACGTATGTTATGCGCCGACACAGCCGCATCGAACCACAGACATCATGCATCGAACTCAAATCTATGATCGAACTTCCACTGTAAACACTTGATGATGCGAGCGAAATACCCGAGTGAACATGGCTGTAAACGACTTTTTTGATCTGTGAGTGATGTATAGAATGACTGCTGAGAGAGAGAGAGAGAGAGAGAGAGAGAGAGAGAGAGAGAGAGAGAGAGAGAGAGAGAGAGAGAGAGAGAGAGAGAGAGAGAGAGAGCGCCCCGGCCGCGCGCGCGCACTCCCACGTCTACAAACAACACGAGCGCTGTCTTGCTCTCTCTCCCTCGCGCATATTCATAAAAATCAATCGACAAGATAGTAAGAGGTCGGAAGACCGCGGTTTCACGTGGAGCATTTGGAGATTTTTAGAGATTATAGACTCTAGGAACAACATCTCAATGAACAACATCTCAACTATAAAGGCCTGTCTCATATAAGTTAGACGCCTATCTCAAGTACAAGCCGGTGCAGTTCGACGATTTGGGCAAATAAAACCCCGGGCTATTATTTGAAGTTTTACGGTATTTAAGACCTGGAAAAGAAAAGAGACACTGACCTGTCAAAAGGCTCCCCAGTTTCTCGCTGACGATCGGTAATAGTTGATAAATTAAACTTTTCCCAAAGGGAGTAGGGCCACAACATCACCTCCATTCAAAATGTTTAATACACACTCTTCGTGTTCGGGCTTCAGTTTGCTAATGCCGGGAATATTCTCCACAACAGAGCGAATTGCATCAGCGTCTCCATATCAGCGGTCGTTTTCGATTTCCCTGACCTAATCTTAAACACGGCGCTTACCGACTACGTCACGGCTTTCAGCCCGCCCTCTGTTCGTTGATTGGCCGGCTGTTTTCAGGCCGGTGGAAAACAGAAAGATAGGCTGCTATCTCAGACTGACTATAGGAGCGAAATGAAATTAGCGGAAGTAGGAAGTCTGACGTAGTCAGGCTAGCTAAATTTGGCAAGCAACAGTAAATGTGACCGTACCTGTAACAATGTACGAAACAACTGGCCTGGCAACAAGACGAACACTGTAACCATATTACAATAATATTAATACAGAAGTCCTGTTTTTGCAAAACGGCGAATACTTAGGAAATACTGAACCGTTGAATACTGCGTTTGACCAATCAGTTTCACTTTCAAAAGAAAAACTTGCTTGGAGAGTATAGTCTGTAACCCAGCTAACATAAACGTTATTTCTGAATTGTCTTTGAATGTTCAAAACATCCAGATTTGAATGCTTTTGTGCTAACGTTTTGAGAACATTATTAAAGGTCATGTAACTTTGAAAGCACAATCTATTAATGTTACTGGACGAATGTTTTCTCCTAATTATGAGAGAACTTTGCCAAAACGCTAGCCAAAGTTGTGAGAATGTTCCTTGTTAGCTGGGAATATAGCTATACACAGACAGTGCATTCCTATTACTTCTGAATGGGAGAAACTGCAACGCATATGGCGGAATGCATCCCACCGCAGCTGCCTCTAGAAGTGCCAGTTCCCATAGAAACCTGAGATTCGTGCTTAGGACTGCACATGCGCATTGGCTCGTCTAGTCTGAAAAATACGCTTTTTTAACACTATGATGAATATGACATTTATGATATTAGATAATGTCAGATGTTGTTGCTGATTTTAAATTAAATGTTATTTAATTGTTAGCTCGGCAAGCAGTTTTTGAGATTCCAGGAGTCCCCTATTCAAATAGATGGGACTTGGTCTTGGATGCCCAAAATAGCTGCCTGGAGGTGCTGCAAATATGGCCACCGAGTGAACAAACTTTCCTTGAAAGGGACTTTGTTAGCAATTAGTTTGGCTATATTTGGCACAGCTTGAACAAGATGGAATTAATAATCTTAAATAGTATTGTTTAAAGGAAATTCTATGTTTTCATTCATTTCAGAGACATGACAAAAACATGAGGATTGCACAGTATTGTTCCCTTGCTGGGACTGCTGATAACTGAGTCAGTCAAGCTACTGTGTATTTGCTATAATAGGCTCAGTCTGAGAAGCAGAAGTAATAATGTGCGAGTTAAGCTATGTTTGACCAGTCGCAGATGAACAGATTTGAAAATGGACGGCAACCTTAAAGTGGCACACAGTCCATACAGAGCCGAAAGGGATAAACAAACACGTTTTATTGATAAATAAAGAACACTTAATAAAGGCAAGTACAGAAATATGCCTTGTATGTTTAGAATGGCAATATTTTAGGAGTGACAGCTGTTTCTTGTAAGCCATGAAAAACATTGTGCACCTTTGCCAATTAGATCAATATTGTGTAAGGGGAAACACATCTATAAGAAGAAAAGATCTATATAAGAAGAGATCAATATCTCTTCTAAAGTCCCTCTGTGACAGTTGAACAAGCTCTAGATGGAAATCAGTCTATTTCATGCCAAATAGGCTTTTAGTGGAACAAAGATGGAAATGAAAGCATGGGCCCACGTTTATGACCAAAAAGAGGGTTACTATGCGTAGTTATTGCTTTTTGTGTATTCACTTGTAAAGGTTGTAAGGTAATTGTGAGATTTCATGGGTTTCTTTTACCATATACACAGCAAGCCTTCATGAGATTGAACTCTGTTCACAAGAGGCAATATCGCTTTGTTGCTTGAAATAAAGCCTGTTTTAAAATGTCAGCAAGGTTCGAGTTTCATCGGTGAGGTCGGCATTTCCTCTCAAAATACCACAGCATCGAGTTGAAAAAAAAGCTGAGAAATTCTACAGAATGAAATCACAGCAGAATCGCATACTGAAGAGCAAGTGTATACATTTCATTAAAACATGCCAGGCTTTGGCTAGAAAGAGAATGCATTTTGAGCTGCATGTGATGTGCTGTGTTTCATTTCCACAGGGAGAGCTCTGGAGACTGGCTTTATCACTCTCTGCTGGTCATAGAGATCCACTGAGACAACAAATCAATACTGGCTTTTCCTGCCAAAGTAAGCAAAATCTGCTCCCTATCCAGAAAAAGAACAGTGAATATGATCAAATGATAGGGAATGATGTCATCTGATGTCAGTCATATATATATATATATATATATATATATATATAACTGACATCAGATGACATATATTGACCTTATATATATATATATATATATATATATATATATATATATATATATATATATATATATATATATATATATGCCATTGAAGTTCACTTGAAATCAGTCAATTTTTGATATATACAGTGCTGGTCAGAATTATTTGCCCCCTTGATAAATATGATCAAAGATGGCAGTAAAAAATTAAGTTGCATTGTTTATCCATTTCATATTTTATTTTAAAGCAAAAATATAACCTTTTATTAAAGTAAAATAATTGAAAGTGTGGGGGGGGGGGGGGGGGGGGGGGGGGGGGGGCACATTAGGAACAATTATTTCCCCCCTTTTATTGAATACTTTTTGCAACTTCCTTTTTCCAAGATAACAGCTCTGAAAATTGCTTTTTTGGCAGCAAACACTTAATATGGGTTTGGTTCATACAGTGATAAAAAAGTACCCCATGTGTAAAATGAAATACTCTGCTGTATCTTTAATGCTGTGGGCCTAATGCTCTTTAATGCTCCTGGACATCTTGTTTAGATTCATGGCATCATGGATTCGATCAAATACCAACAGATAAAAAATCAAAACCTGACAGCCTGTGCTAGAAATCTTATAATCGGCCATGTTTGGATCCAACAGGACAGTGATCCAAAAACAAACATCAAAATCAAAACAAAAATGGATCACTAAGCACAAAACCAAGCATCTGTAATGGCCATCCCAGTCCCTGACCTGAACCCTATAGAAAATGAGTGGGCTGAACTGAAGAGAAGAAGCGCCAACATGGATCTGGGAATCTGAAGGATCTGGAGAAATTCTGTATGGAGGAATGATCTCTGGTCTCTTGTCAGGTGTTCTCCAAACTCATCAGGCATTATAGGAATAGACTCAGAGCTGTTATCTTGGATGGATGGATGGATGGATGGATGGATGGACGGACGGACGGATGGATGGTTCAATTTTTGCTAATTTTTTAACAATGCAGAATTATTTTTTACAGCCATATTTGATTATATTTACCAAGGGGGCAAATAATTCTGACCAGCACTATATACACTGAACGAAATTGTAAACGCAACACTTTTGTTCTTGCCCCCATTTTTCATGAGCTGAACTCAAAGATCTAAGACTTTTTCTATGTACACAAAAGGCCTATTTTTCCCAAATATTGTTCACAAATCGGTCTAAATCTGTGTTAGTGAGCACTTCTCCTTTGCCGAGATAATCCATCCACCATCCACAGGTGTGGCATATCAAGATGCTGATTAGACAGCATGATTATTGCACAGGTGTGCCTTAGGCTGGCCACAATAAAAGGCCACTCTAAAATGTGCAGTTTTACGGTATGGGGGTCCGAGAAAAAAAAAAAGGTTGTTGATTGTGGCCTGTGGAATGTTGGTCCACTCCTCTTCAATGGCTGTGCGAAGTTGCTGGATATTGGCAGGACCTGGAACAGGCTGTCGTATACGTCGATCCAGAGCATCAGCGGCGCTTGAGCTCGTAGGGCTCTCAGATGGAGCTGGCAGATCAGCTGGAAAGGGGCGTTAACCTTGTGGATGATCTGACAGCTGACGAGGGTGAGTTACAGGTCGATGTAGAGGAGGTTTTTCTCTTTCTGATGGATCTGTAACTGGTTCTCTTCGGACCGGGCAGGAGTCGGCTGCCGATGATATCAGTCTGGTTAGGACTGAAGCATCTCAGCCCTCCTGCCCAGTGTACGCTGAGTTGGTGGATGTTATGGGGCGGGCCACCAACAGATTGCAGCTGCAGTGGAGGCGCGTCCGGGAGGAACCTGTTCGTGGTATTTTGGACGATCGGTTCCTCCCTACCCGTAAGCCACCAGCTCGGACGAGCCTTCCATTCCTTCCCGATCTCCACTCTGAGATCGAGAAGGCATGGAAGAACCCGTTCTTTACGCGTCTTCATCTACATCAACGGGCTAGTTTCGCTGCTGTGGATGGGGCCGCGGAGCACGGGTATGTGTCGATGCCGCCAGTGGACGAGACGTTGGCTAACTATCTCGCCTCTGGTCAGTCTTCGTCACTGGGAGCTCCGACCCTGCCATCCAAGCCGCTTAAGATTACATCACGGCTAAATGGCAGAGCGTACACAGCAGCAGGTCAGGCAGGTGCGGTCCTGCAGACCCTCGCGGTCCTTCAGGCCTACCAGGTCGACCTGCTGCGGGACCTCGATTAGGGGGCCGGCCTGTCCCCTGACACGGTCGCAGAGTTGCGCCGCACCACGGATTTGGCTCTCCGGGCCACCAAACAGTCTGCCGTTTCCATTGATATGGAGTGGCCCATGGTGGCGGTGGGGTTATGGTATGGGCAGGCGTATGTTATGGACAACAAACACAGGTGCATTTTATTGATGGCATTTTGAATGCACTAGGGCTGCCTGCAATTAACGATTATTTTGATAATCGATTAATCGGACGATTATTTTTTAGATTAATCGGATAAAATATTCAATTTGATTTTTTGTTTCTTATAACTAAATAAAACCCTAAATCGGGGTACTTATGTGTAAAAGTGTACTTTAAAAAGTGCAAAAGCCACACATTGAGTTTTACTAATATCAATATTTGCATTGTTTTTAATGATAATTGCTGATGGCAAGTTGACAACCATGATTAATGTAAAAAAAAAAATATATATATATATATATCAAACATATTATGTTTTAACACAATTTTTGTTAAAAAAAATTTACACAGACATGTTGTTCAGATGTGAAGATATAAACTAAAAACATCTAAAATATATAATTAATTTAATTTTTATTTAAAATTAGTTGAATTATAAAGGATAAATTGATAAAATAAATATAGAAAGACTGAAAACAAGCGTGTGAACGTAGAGCCGGAGTAGATCACGTTTGAAAAACAATTAAAACTTAATAGTAGACAAATGCTATAAAAAGTGAACAGAATGGAGGTACGCAGCAAGCTAACAGGCTTGATTAAAGGACAGGAAAAATAATGCATTAGTGCACAAGCATTCACTGAAAACCACTGAGTACAGTGACTAAAAAAACAACCTTTTACTGCTGCTGTTATTAACTGCCTTTATATTTAGTGCTTCACTTTGTAAACACCGTTTTAATTTAACCCTCTGAGGTCTAAGGTGTTTTTGGGGTCCTCGAGATGTTTTGACATGCCCTGACATCTGTGCTTTTTTCAGTTGCTTATAAACATATTAATGGCACAGGTGAAATTATACTCTATTTAGCACAAACAGGGCTACCATAATGTGATCAACATGTATGTACATGTTTGTATTTTTGAGAGAATATTGTTTATGCATGGTTATTGAAAAATAAATAAATTTAAGTTTCTGAAATAAGGCCACAAAACTCATACTAAATATTTGTCCACAATACTTTTGACTAATGGATGTTGTCGCCTAGAGTTTTTGCTTCAAAATGATCTGAAAATCATCCTGCCTAATCATTCACATAAAACAATATTGTTTTAAATTGTGAAAAACATTTGTTTGTTTGAAAAGGCAATATGCGGATGGGCGTGAACGGCCCACCCCTTGTCATGAATAATTAGGTGGTTCACACCTCAGAAGACAAAGAACCGCATAATGAGCTGCTTAATGAGCCTTTCATTCAGGTGTGTCACATATATATATATATATATATATATATATATATATGTGTCTATGTATGTATATATACACTCACTAGGGATGTAACGGTTCACACGGTTAGATTATCTTGGCAAAGGAGAAGTGCTCACTAACACAGATTTAGACAGATTTGTGAACAATATTTGAGAGAAATAGGCCTTTTGTGTACATAGAAAAAGTATTAGATCTTTGAGTTCAGCTCATGAAAAATGGGGGCAAAAACAAAAGTGTTGCGTTTATAATTTTGTTCAGTGTGTATATATATATGTATATATATATATACACACTGAACAAAATTATATATATATATAAGATTGGCATGGTCACAAATTTGATTTTTATTGTTTGACCTAGAAATATATATTATTTTATTCATTCGTATTTATTTAATAACATTTCTTTGTTTCACATTTTTTAAAGCTCTAAAACCTTGTTTAAGTAAAGTTTTAAATTAGATTGTGATTCCCAAATTGAGTTTCAATGTTGAACTTTTAAATGGCACTTTTAAATGTTAAATTTATAAATCACAGCAACCCAGAACATAGAGTCTACTAAAAGCAAGCTTTTGTCTCTGTCTAAATGAGTTTGTGTGTTCTCCACTACATATACTAATGAAACATCATCCAGATGCAGAAAGGGGCAAATTCATAACTAAAAGCATTTATGCAATGATCTCAATGTAGGCAACTTGACCCCTTTCCATAGCACACTTCATTTTTCATAACACAACCCCCTCCCTCCCTAAGGCGGAATAGTTAAACACAATCTACAGAGATTCTTGCCTAGTCTTTTTGCCTGAAATCAATACAGGAATTGATCCTCCACAGCTGCAATGAAGCCACAGCGCTCCAGCAGCCCAGCAATGTTCAGCGCAAGCCCCGAATATCATTTAGTCCAGTAACATAATTAAAGAGAGCAATACAGATCATTTGGCATCAACATCATCTTGCTAAATGTAAAGACTGAAAAGGGGGTTTATTCACGCAGAAAAGCATGGCTGATCATTGGCTAGGCATCTATTAGAGGTCTGCTAATATTCTTTTGACCAACCATGTTCACACATGCTTCACATTATCTTGATTGAAAAGTTAGTAAACATTCATTAAAGACATACTAAAGAATGTTTTTGTCCATACAATGAAAGTCAATGGGGTGCAGTGTTGTCTTGGACCCCATTGACTTTCATTGTATGAAACAAAAAAATTCTTTAGTATTATTATATGGACAGAAAAAAATATTTTGTGTTCCACGGAGGGGAAAAAAAGTCATACGGGTTTGGAACAACATGAGGGTGAAAAAAAATAACGATATAATTTTTATTTTTGGGTGAACTGTCCCTTTAAAGCCCTTAAACAGTTGCATAAACTGATTATCAAATCAATCAATCAAAACTTTTATTACAAGTTAGTCATTATAACTACAGTCAGTAATATTGGTCTGAAATATAAAACTGGTTGGCTAAGTGCTAGTTAGACTAGTTCTTAAGAGACAGTCTTGGACTAGACTAGGACCAAACTGAGAAAATCTATGTATTAATGTTTATCAATTCAAACTAAGGGAAAGGTAACAGGATGGAAAGAGTTCAAAATCATGCGTTCCAGAGGAGAGCCATGCTGTCCAAAGGGTCTGAACAGGGTGTTTGTGAACAGATTTCTTAATACCGCTCACTAGGATAATCATTGACTTAGGGTCATGAACCAGCTGAGTGGATGACAGTATGATAACCCAAGCTGAAGGGTTGCTGGCTCATCAATTTCCTTTCAAACACGTACTTTTTTAATGCAACAATACATTTTTTTTTAATTTAAAGACTAAATGTTTTTACTTGTTGAATTCTGGTATCTTCAGATCTACAAAAGGATTCTGCTAAAAATGTATTAAAAATACCTCATAAAATGATTGAAAATATTTTGTTTTGCTCACAGAGAAAGAGTGGTGTATCTCCCTTGTGCAATCACACTGCATGTGTACTATTCAACAGATCACAAAACTTTTTGAGTCACGGATAGGACCATTGTCACAGCAAAAACTACTAACTAATAAAGTTCAATCATTGTTAAAGACAAGTGTAACGTCAGTGAAAAAAAGAACAAATACACTAATTACAACAAGCATGGATAATTACAACCTAACAAAGTTACAAATAAAGTAAGGTCTAACTGTAGTATTGAGGTACAGAAATATAATAATTAGGCCTAAAATGTAACACTAAAGTGTTCACTGTCTAAATTAAATAGATTCATCTTTGTTAAAACTGTGTTTTATTGTTTGATTTACATTTATGACATAGACAGAAGCAGGTATTTATAGGCTGCTGTCACTTTAAGACTGAATGCAAGGATCCAATATAATGATACACATCTGATTTCTTTCTCAACTATTTACATTCACTTATATAACCGACTGTGTTCATGAGAATACTTGCCGAGAGGGGTATTTTGACATAATATTGTGTGTATGTGTCCTTTCAAGCGCAAGAATATGCGAAATAGGAATCAATTCTGTTCATGCAGTATCTGAAACCGCCTCTCTTTGTGCAGTGCACGAGTAGTGAATTGGGTTTCCTTTCGAAGGGAACTCAACAATACGTCATCGACGCTATGGGGAACGCCTCAGGCGTGACAGGTGTCTGAAATCAAGTATCAACTCACAGCAATCATGTTGACCGGCGACAGCCCGTGCATCATCAGCTCGAATGATGAGCGCGCAACCTGGATGCATAAAAAGGGTGCCTTGAAACCGTGACAATATCCTTTTTTAGTCTTCAGGGACTGTTTTGTCTTTTTGAAAGTAATCAGCGAAAATGAAGCGTACAGAGAAGAGGAGAAATACCTTCCGCAAGTGTGCCGACCCGTGTCCCAGATATCTGACACCGGAGGATTCACACGATCTGTGCGTTTTCTGCCTGGGTGAAGAGCACGCGCTGGAAGCTCTCGAGGGATCTTCCTGCGCAAACTGTGAGAGTTTTCCTATTAGAACTCTCCGCTCTCGTCTGTCCCACTTCTCGAGGGAAGTGGGCGCGGCATCTGAACCCCGCGGTGCCGGTCCCGCTCGAGCTGAGGCTCAGCGGCGCTTGAGCACGTGGGGCTCTCAGATGGAGCTGGAAGATCAGCTGGAAAGGGGCGTTAACCTTGCGGATGATCTGACAGCTGACGAGGGTGAGTTACAGGTCGATGTAGAGGAGGTTTTTCTCTTTCTGATGGATCTGTAACTGGTTCTCTTCGGACCGGGCAGGAGTCGGCTGCCGATGATATCAGTCTGGTTAGGACTGAAGCATCTCAGCCCTCCTGCCCAGTGTACGCTGAGTTGGTGGATGTTATGGGGCGCGCCATACCCTACCCGTAAGCCACCAGCTCGGACGAGCCTCCCATTCCTTCCCGATCTCCACTCTGAGATCGAGAAGGCATGGAAGAACCCGTTCTCCGCGTGTCTTCATCTACATCAGCGGGCTAGTTTCGCTGCTGTGGATGGGGCCGCGGAGCACGGGTATGTGTCGATGCCGCCGATGAACGAGACGGTGTATCACAGACAGACCCAGAAGGCCAGTGTCGCTTCCAGTGCACCCCCTCCTCCTAGCAGGGGGAGCAGGGCGCGCAGGAGGCGTAACTTCCGCGGGAGGCAGGATCTCAGGGAGGTGATCCAGAGTAAACGTTCTCGGACTGAACGTTAGACATCACCTCCCTGGATCTTGTCTCCTAACCACCATCGCTACCCAGGCTCCTTCTACATCAGGCCTGGGGCGGGGCCCATGATGAGTTCAAGAATTCTCTGATGGCCCGCTTCAGCTTGGTTGATAGGAGCGCCTTCTTTTGGCTTGTGAAACAGTAGAACGCAGGTTTCTGAGTTCTTGAGTCCCAGGAGCCGGTTGCACCAACAGGGCTTTACTAAGCCTGGTCCTAACTGCTAAGTAGGTCTTAGTTAAGACCAGTCTTTAGAGTTGATGGTGTGCTTCATTTCCGCACGCTGCAGGTTTTATGTTGAGTAAAAATGTTTTTTCTGTGCAACCAACATTTTTCTCTTCTTTTTCAGAACACGTCTCCTGTACAGAGCCGGGGACATGTTTGGCAAGCAAAAGGTAATGTATTGTAAGGTGAGCTCCCACATGTTGTGGTCGCCAGGTTACAGCCCTCACCAGGCCTTCCAGGCTATGAGCTTCCATATGTCAGGTCACAGGCCTTATCCAGCCTTCCTGAATGTGAGCTCCCACATACTGTGGTTATCAGGTTACAGGCCCCACCCGGCCTTCCTGATATGAGTTCTCACCTTCTGTGCTCACCAGGTTACAGGCCTCACCCGGCCTTCCTGGTTATGAGCTCCCACATGTTGTGGTCGCCAGGTTACAGGCCTCACCGGCCTTCCTGATATGAGCTCCCACATACTAGGTTTCAGGTTATAGGCCTTACTAGGCCTTCCTGATATGAGCTCCCACATACTGTGGTCGCCAGGTTACAGGCCTCACCGGCCTTCCTGATATGAGCTCCCACACACGGTGGTCGCCAAGTTACAGGCCTCGCCAGGCCTTCCTGGTTATGAGCTCCCACATGCTGTGGTCGCCAGGTTACAGGCCTCACTCGGCCTTCCTGAATGTAAGATCCCACATACTGTGGTCGCCAGGTTACAGGCCTCACCGCCCTTCCTGATGTGAGCTCCCACATACTAAGTTTCAGGTTATAGGCCTTACTAGGCCTTCCTGATATGAGCTCCCACATACTGTGGTCGCCAGGTTACAGGCCTCACCGGCCTTCCTGATATGAGCTCCCACACACGGTGGTCGCCAAGTTACAGGCCTCGCCAGGCCTTCCTGGTTATGAGCTCCCACATGCTGTGGTCGCCAGGTTACAGGCCTCACTCGGCCTTCCTGAATGTAAGATCCCACATACTGTGGTCGCCAGGTTACAGGCCTCACCGCCCTTCCTGATGTGAGCTCCCACATGCTGTGGTCGGCAGGTTTCAGGCCTCACCGGCCTCACCGGCCTTCCTGATATGAGCTCTCATGTACTGGAGCACCCCACATAGGGGGTAATCAGGTCTTTGGCCTCAGCAGACCTTCCTGGTTTTGACCCCTCTCTTACTTCCTCAGTGTTAAGATTGAGCACTGGGTTGACCCATGGATTGAGTGGACGACTTCCGTCGTTTCTTGAGGTTGAGTTACACTCTCCAGGGGGTCCCGTCTCTGTGATCCAGAACTGAATGGTTTCTGCCAGCTTTGCAGGCCTTCGGTTTTGGATGCCTTTTCCAAGGCAGTTTCCAGAGGCTCTGTCTTGGACAGACAGGCAATGGCCAGACTGTGCGTCTTAGTATATCTCACCAGGCCAGCCTGGTGGCATGTCAGGAGGCATGCTCTCCTGAATAGTGACTGGCTTGAGTCCCCTAGCCACACTCCCTAGAAGGGACCCCTTCTATTAGGAAGTTGTGGTCCTAAGCCTTTGAGCTGGCCCAGATATACCTCCCATGAACTATTTTCTGGCAGTTTTTCTCAGTTCATTAGCTTGGGCTATGATCTGTAGGGAGTGCGGTCACTGACAGCCCAACGTGACCTAGGGTGAGTGGTTTTAGTGTCCTTTGTATTACTGGTTCTGACAGTTGTCACTGCCATTGGGCATGCACTCCCCTCAGTATGGTGGCGTTGGTATTTCGTTCCCCATAACGTCGATGACGTATTGTTGAGTTCCCTTCGAAAGGGAACGTCTCAGGTTACGACTGTAACCTAAGTTCCCTGAGAACAGGGAACGAGACAATACATCTCCCTGCCATACCTCGGGGCCTGCCTGCAACAGTCCCTTCAGACGATAGGATGTTGTCATGGTTTCAAGGCACCCTTTTTATACATCGAGGTTGCACGCTCATCATTCGAGCTGATGATGCACGGGCTGTCGCCGGTCAACATGATTGCTGTGAGTTGATACTTGATTTCAGACACCTGTCACGCCTGAGGCGTTCCCCATAGCATCGATGACGTATTGTCTCGTTCCCTGTTCTCAGGGAACATAGGTTACAGTAGTAACCTGAGACGTTCTCTATTGCCTCTTCTTGTGCTGCAATGGTTTAAAGGGGTCATATGACAGTTCTAAAAAGAACATTATTTTGTATCTTTGGTTTAATGCAATGTGTTTACACGGTTTTAGGTTTAAAAAAGTAATTATTTTACACATAACGCACATTATTGTTGCTCCTCTATGCCCCGCCTATCTGAAACACGTAGATTTTTATAAAGCTCATCGTTCTGTAAAGCACGGTGTGCTCTGATTGCCCAGCGATTCAGTGGATTGTGATTGGCCCGAATACCTCAAGCGTGTGATGGAAATTTCACGCTCCTTACCATATTTGGAGCATCAGCTCCCAAAGCAATAATGACAGGTGATAATGTCGGGTAAAAAATGCAGATCTTCAAGCTGATTGATCAACTTTGCCAGCGTGACTGGACCAGAACGTATCAGATTAAGGTTTGCGTTTACGACACAGTAAGGTTTTATTTCATTGGGGACATAATTACTGATTATAATGACTTATACTGTTTTTTTACGCGTCGCACCACGCTACGGGGTGAAGAACACTATTTAAACATAAAACCATGTCTGCATTTGTGATCGTAGAAACGACAAACAAGCGCTACTCTATACTGCTCAAAACTCGCGTTTGAATAGTCAGTAGCAAATCCTTAGAAAAACACAGCGTCTCCACGACATGGCGGCAACAATAATACAGCGAGAACAAAAGTCTCTATACTTTGCGTATTTGGGCGGTGTTATGACCCATTTGTGGGGGCATGTTTGAATTAAGTGTTTTAGGAAGGCGTGGCTGAGCGTTAACTTTTACAAAGAATATATCTTTGAGGTTGAGACTTTGAGCTTTATAACTCTGCAGATCTTATACATGCACAAACAGCTACATAACACACTAAAGAAAAAGGAAAACAAGAAATTGCATCATATGACCCCTTTAAAGGAATAGTTCACCCAAAAACCTCATGTTGTTCTTCACCCTCATATTATATGATTTCCTACTGTGGAAGTCATTGGCTACCTTTAACTGGTCTGGTTACCAACATTCTTTAAAATATCTTTTTTTGTGTTCAACAGAAGAAGAAAAAAAATCATACAGCTTTAGAACAATTTTAGTGTCAGTAAGTAATGACAAAATGTTCATTTTGGGGTGAACTATCCCTTCAAACTTGTCTGAATGTGTGTATGCCAAGACAAAACGTGCAAATTATAAACTTTCAATCTATGATGGTTAAATTTTGCAATTAATCCGCTGAATCATGGGACCTGGTCCGTATAGATCCTGGATCAACTACGATTTAACCCTCTACTATGTAACCATTTATACAAGCATTTACATCAGTAGCATATGTCATGAGGTCAACGTCTTGGTAAGAACCACATGTAATCGCAGACTATTACTGGATTATAAATATTCCCAAATTTCCCCAAGACTTCTTTTTTAAGGTGCGGATAAAAGCTCCAGCAGGTACAGCATCTGACTTTGACATCCATGATATGGATGTCTGTCAGCTAATGGGGCTTTCATAACGTTCATATTGCAATTTTGGCTTTTAAGTCGACAATTTTCTATCATGGTACTTGACTCGTTATCAGGAAGTGGTCATTGTCGTGGTTCGGGGCCTTCCATAAAAAGCCGTAGCCCTTTGTGTAAGCGGCCACATTAATCTGGTTTTTAACGAACACTGATGGCCATCCCGGAGGATTTTTTAATGAATCCGTGAGCACACACAAAGGCACACGTTTAGCGCTCTCGGAAAAGCAGGATATTAAAATGAGACGTCTGACAGCACTGCCAAAATGAATGGCCAATTTAATTGCCCCATGGACAGCCATTATTATGACATTTAGTGAGGTATTTTCAGTGGCAGACAGGAGTCGTTTAGAGCACGTTTTAAGTGCACTCTGCACGCCAAGGTCACGTTGCCATAGTCATAACACTTATGAATAGAAATGCTAATGAGAGTCGTCAGTAACAGTTCTATTTTCTCTATGAAAGTCAATGCCCATATCTGCTCAACTTAAAAGAGAAAGCTTTATCTCACCTGAGCAGAGATGTCATCCGGCGTGTGCTGTGCATACCAAGACGCTCTCTTAGGCTCTCCGCTAACAGATAGGATTCATGTAAATCAGATGTGCTAATGCTAGATCAAACATGCAAATCCTACGGACAGCTGGAAATAATATTGGAAATACAGTACGTCTCAATCAGCTCCCTAGGTCAGTAGTCAGGGCACTGATCAGAGTCTGACATTTTAAGGGCTGGTTAAATCGGAAAATACTTTCAGTGCACTGGAACGTTCGCTTCGCTCCCTGAAAAATCCCACAATGCATCGCAAAAACCAGTGAGCATCGATGCTCACTGCCCCCTTACCGTACATTTTCACATTTCTAAATCACAAAGAGTCAATTCAATAAATATAATGACACACAATAGAAGATTTGAAAAGACAAACCGTTTTATATTATGTCTCAGCCTAAACAAATCACTAGACGGATTGGCTGAAATGTTCTAAGGATATGTAACAGAACAATGTGTTTAAATGGAATAAAAATTCATTTTAAAAAGATAGGTCTTGTCTGTGTTTGATTAATACCAGCGGTGATATTCTACAACATTGTATGTTGACGTTGTACGTAGTCATGTCGCCGGAAATTGAGTAATACCTGTCCCAATGTGTATTGAGCCAGGGTCTTTACCAGTGCAAGGATTTGTGTACCTGATATACTGATTCATGAGCTCGAGGCTAGGAGCTGATTGAGATGCACCCAGAGGCACTGACGTTGAGTAAGGGTCTTTCGGGCCTAAATTAAAATACTCCACCATTTCACCGAGGCACAAAATTAAAACATTCAATTACGTTTTGATTAAGTTAATTGGTTTTAATTCAGGGACATGACGTCTTTTTTAAAAAAGAACATTTAATGCCTCTGTTTTTGTAGACTAATTTAACCACTAAATTAGCAACCTGCTTGCTTAAGTGCACTTGATAGAAACAAAACATGTTTTAATAGTCGTTTCTTATATAAAAAGAAAGGAATGAAAAGCACTTGACATGTCAATGTCTGTAAACTTGCTTTGGAAAAATAATCCTTGTCATATACAATGTGGGCTATCATGCACTGCTCACAAAGCAAAGGGCTTGTTGTCTCTAAAGTGCATTGCATATTAGAAGAAAATGTGTAACATATGTGACTGTACACTTGTTTATCTGGAGGAAATGATCCTTAAATTGGAACTGTACATTTTCATTAAGCTACTAATTACGGCTCCATCAGTGTTGAACAGCTAACTGTGATCTCAGCCATTGAGTGGGTCACTGTCCATGGTCCTGAAATCTCTTCCTAGCAGCACACAAGGCCATGTTTAAAAAAAAAAAAAAAAAAGGAGCCTTTTTCATCTCCACCTTTTAATAAACATTTAGGGGGATAACTGTCCTTCAATTTGAAGTATTAAAGATTGGAGACGAAAATCATCATAGGTAGCTTTTTCCATGAAACTTAGAACTGCAAATAAAGTGCAGAAATTCAAAACCAATAAACAAAATCATAATTTATAATAATAATACACAATTACCATCAATACGCTGCTTTGAAATCACCTTATTTTTAGGTTGAAATTACCCATGCTGAACCAGTAGGCTATAATATAAGTGCATATTTTAATTTGATTAAAATCAAGTGAGCAATGTTTTTATTTATTATAATTCATCCTCGATGTGCCTGTGTTTTGCACAAACAGTGCAACTTTCAAAAGTTTTGTCTCGCTGTCACAAATCACCTTACCTGACTTTCAAACATGGACACGTGCCCATGCAGCTAGCAACAAAGTGTGTAAAAACGTCTTACCGAACAATACAAAGCTCAGTAACACTCTGCGTATCGCTTTACCTCGATATCCGGCAATTCTTTGCTCAACATTGTAGCCATTATGTCCGATCTGCAGTATATGATCCGATCTCCAATCCGAGCGCTTGACACGAGTAGATCTGTCTAGGCACGCGCTCAGAACTTTAGTGAGCGCGCTTAAAACACGCGACTAGTCCATTATGACACCGCACGCATCTCACATCAGCAACAGCTGTGAACCTTTTGTATTGACGCACACGTGATAAAGTGCTATACTTAAACCAACGGTGCTCACATCTATTATCTTTTTTTTAACCGATTATTTTTTTTAATTGACACGAACAGGCGACGTGTTAATAGTTCAAGGCGAAATGGTTTATTCCGTCTACAGACGAAGTTTAAAGGGTCAAAGTTTACATTGAAGGGAAGCTCGGCTGCACGTGCACACGGTGGCGATTTTATTAACCCCCATTTTCAATATTTAAATAAATATATAGTCTTCCAATATCTATGTATATATCCAGTATATGTAAAATAATAAATCCATTTTATATTGGCATAGTTTTTATATTTTCATGTACACATTTGTATTACTTTTTTTATTAATTCATATGCATGTTATATTATTTTATATTAATTGTTATTTTAATTAGAAGCTTAGATATTTAAATATATATTCATCAGACCAGTATGCTGACATGTTTAAATTTGAAATTGTACATGATGCACACTCCTTTCTTTTATTTTGTGATATTGCCATTTTTTTAGATCTAATCTGAAAATTGTTATAATTTGCAAGTTTATATGAATTTACTCCTTCGTGTGGCTTGGGTATGTATTTGAAAATACGTTATGGGGTCAGAACACTCAAAGAGAAATAACGTGGCGTTGGGAAGTTTAATTTAGCCTTGTCTCAGAGTGCAATGAGGGGTTAAATATTTTGAGCCAGTATCACAGTAAGGGGAGTGGCTTATCCGAACTGCGTCACTTGCCCCGCCCCTCTTTCTTTCCCCAGTAAACCATGAGGTTCAAAGTCTGATGACTCCAAGTTACCATGTCTCTCCTGTGGTATTATGCAATATTCAACTATAGTACTCTCATTTTGTTATAGTTGTGGCATTTTTTAAAACACGGATTTTAGCTTCAACAGCCATAGAAAATCAAATATGGAAATGGAAATGCTGGTAATCAAAAATTAATTAAACTGGAAATAATTGAGATTTATCTATGATCCACCTCATGCTAATACATCTTTTTTTTTTCTTCATTTAAATCAGTGCAAACTTTAGCTGAATATGTGTCTAAACAATGTCAGAGCACAGTAAATCATCACACAAAGCCATTTACAGATTTCTGCTTTATTATAAAACGTACATTTTCAGCAGATGTATTTTTCATCATACCATTGTGCTAAGTACATTCAGAATGAACATACAGAATTACTTGATATTCCCTTGAGCCTTAATACAAGAAGCTTTGTTTTCGTGTTTTTTATGTAGACACCTCTGCCATCACACGTCGAAATAGGTCACTTCACCTTCCATTCACTAGTGTGTATTCCTCATGCCTGCTTGCATCTCTCGTCTTTGCAGTCAGAGCGGGTTTCTCTCCAACCAAACGCAGCAGGCCAAACGTGAGCAGAGCAGGGCTTGATGTTAAAACACCTGCCGACTGCTGAGGAGCTTTATTTTTCAAATCGGCAACTCTGGAGCTGAGCTCAGTCTGTGTGTGTGTGTGTGCGTGTGGGTGTGCGCGCGCCCCCGGGTATGTGTATGTGCGTGCATGCGTGCTGCGTGTTTGCACCTCAAGTGTTTTTTGCAGCATCTATAGCCTTCAACGAAATGTTTGTCAGTCATTAATGTTTGCACCTCAAGTGTGTTTTGCAGCATCAATGTAGCCTTCAACGAAATGTTTGTCACTCATTAATCCTTCAACACAATGTTAGTAATTCTCTCAAGACGATTATTTTTTGCCACTCATTATAATCACAGCATCAGAACACAAATGCAGAGGTTAGTGCTCTTTGAATGTAATTTTCAGTACAAATCTTTCATTTACATGTTACAACACAATGACAGAAATAATATTTAAAAACAAAAACAAGGTGCCAAACAGCACTTGATTTTGCTTAGATTATATTCGCCCTATATTTTTTTGCAAATCTAATATTTATGTTCGGGACAGCAGCCTCCTCATGCTGAGAGCTGATAAGCCTGAGGCAACTTACTGATCAGAGGGATTGTGGATCCTCAAGAATCAGCAGGGGTCAGAATATCATTATAATAAAGCAGCTGTAGTAGTACAGCAGACTAGTGTTCTAGCATATAGGCTATCATGGACCAGAATCCTCAGCATTGTCATCACGCATACAGACTCTGGCAACAGATGACACACTTGGCTCCCGTGAATTCTCCCTCTCCTCCGTGTTGGCCAGTTCGGTGAATCAGCGTTTGATTGATTCTTGTCACCCAGCGTTTGTGTGCTGAAAGAGAAATGGTCTCAGTCTTTGGGCAGTAACAAACCTGACATTAGATAAGTGTCTTTTCATTTTCAAAGCGAAGGAAGGCGGCTTGATTAGTCGTTTGTGAACGGAGCTGCTGTCAGTAAACTGGAACATTTCACTGCCCTGCTGTAAAACAAAACAGCTGGCTGTATATTTAACAGCCTTTTAACAGTTTTGAAGAGGTTACGTATCATACATTCATGTACTGAACAAAAAAGGACTTCTGCTGTTACATCATCAAACTATGGATTAGTGGTCGACCGATATGACTTGTTTGATGGCTGGTATACAGGCCTGCCTATAATGTTTAGGGTGACCAATGAAAGCACAAAGAATAACACTTTATTTTATTTTACTTAGTTACATATGTTACATGTACTTACAGTAATAACAGTAAATTATGCATAATTACATACATGCAACTAACCCTCAACCTAATCCTACCCTAACCCTATAGTAAGTACATGTAGATGCCTAACATTACTCAGTACTTAAAGCTGCAGTCTGTAACTTTTTGGGGTTAAAAAATATCCAAAATAAATGAACAAGTACATAACCAGCCAGTGTTCAAAACTCTCTGTTTGCCTTAGCTCGATTCAAAACGGTAAGCTTGTAACACTGTTTTTAATTCCAGTGGTACTGGTGGATTTCCGCGGGAGATTCAAGCATGTCTTTGCGTCATTACGTCACATCTGTACACACAAAGAAGGAGTCTCGGCTAGTAGGCTATATTGCGTGTGAGGATGTTGGAGGTGGAGATTTATAGCCTTTTCTCACAGCACTTGATTAATCGTATTAATTTGATGGCGGATCCAGAAAGGTTCAAACGACAATCACCAGTGACAACTGGAGACTCACCCGCTGTAAAATGCAAAAGACTTCGGAGTGGCTACAGAAAAAGAGAGACTGCAACCGGGCCCATGCGAAAACAAGGATAAATATCTGAAGGGCTTTAAATGTAGTCACGCAATGCTGATGTCGTTAACATTAACAATTTGAGAACAAAGTATAATTTGCACTGTTTGACGTGATTTGATAAGTGATCGTTAGATTTAATCAGTGCGATTTACTGCAATGCTTTTTTCCCCTTTGTTGGTCAGAACAAAAGTGGATGTTACTTACTTGTTCAGATTACATTTTCCGGTGAAAATTATTATGTTGGTCACACTTCCAAAACGTAGAATCCGTGATTCCGAATGCCATTATCCACACCGGCGCGGTGACTGACAGCCGCACATGCTCCTCAAAACATTGGATTCATCCGCGCTGTGCATTGCCGAGGCACAAAAGTTGATAATTCCGCGAATGACTGCAATTGCAGATTTCAAACAGAAATGGCGACAAAGAGTAAGAACTACGGACTGCAGCTTTAAATATATAATTATACTGTAACAACGACACCTTAAAATAAAGTGTAACCGAACAAAGACATTAAACTACATTTAGTGAATTTTGAATATTTAATTTTTTTTTTTTTTTTTTTAAGTGTGCATCCTAATTCTTTTGCTAACATTAAATTGCACTGCATATATTATGTATATTTGTGTGCATATAAACAAATATACTTAAAATACATACAATCATTAGAAACTCATTTATATAATTGTTTTAAATACTAGCCTACTGTTTAAAAGTTTGCGGTCAGTTATTTTTTTTAAACAAATTAATGCTTTTTATTCAGTAAGCATAAAATAAAAAGTTTCAGTAAAGACATTTCTAATATTACAAAATATTTATATTTCAGATAAATTCTGTCATTTTGAACTTTCTATTAATCAAAAAAATCCTGACAAAAATATTTATCAGCACAACATTTTCAAAATTGATAATAATAATAAATGTTTGTTGAACAGCAAATCGTCATATTGGAGCGATATGTGAAGGACCATGTGACACTGAAGACTGGAGTAATGATGCTGTAAAAATTCAGCTTTGCCTTCACATGAATGCATTAATATGGTAAAATAGAAAACAGGATTTTAAATTGCACTAATACTGCACGATATTAAACAAACAGTTTTTACTGTATTTTTCATTGGAAAAAATGCAGCTGAAATGGTGAGCATAATCAAAACCATTAAAGAAATCTTACTGATCCTAAACTTTTGAACTGTAAAATACAATGATAGCAAATTAACATTTTGAACACAAAATATTTATCCGTCTATTCATCCATTGGCAAGACTGTCAGTGGATTTCGGAAGTGTTACATGACACAAAAAACAGCCAAGCATTTGACAGATAATCTCAAAATGGCCAAATAGCAGCCGATCAATCTGTCTTATTAATAATAAGATCTATCAATTATTATAACATTTAAGCCATTTTTTCAGGGGTTCAAAAATAGCTCATTTCCTCAGCATCAATAGGTCCCTTTCATTTGCAAGCACAAGCACATTGCTTCATCATCAGAGTGGAGCTATCCTTAGTGACTGAGCTCTGAGTGTGTGTGTGTGTGTGTGTGTGTGTGTGCACGCATATGGAATGTGGTTCAACACATCTCTGGTTTTAACTAACCTGCACACTTTCATGCATGCTTTGATCCGGTAGGCAACGGTTCAAAAGGGAACGACAAACAGCGTTGTGTGGCAGTCAGAGAGAGAAACACACCAAACAGTTTCCTGCGTTTAACAGGCTACCTCCTGTGACAGTGGCAGCGACAGAGAAGAGAAAAAAACAGACTTTTTTCTCACTTTCTCTTTTTTCCCCCTTTTCCTTTCATTTTTTCTTGTTGGGCTCTGCAGAAAACCTCTGTAAATAATGTTTGTCACAAAAAACATTTGATGTTTCTCAAAAGAGTAAAACGTGGAAATGTCCTATTTGCAGCATGCATGGAAAATTACAGCTCTTTCATCAATTTTCAGCTTGGACTTTTGTTGCCGTGATTTTAGGAGATTTTTCTTCCTTCGCTCCACCTGCACACTCAACAGTTCCTGCATTCTTTATGGTGGAATTGGAAAATTCCTATTCGTTTCTGTTGAATTTCTTTGTTCTACATTTATGTCTTCCTTGGATTAGGACAAAGCATTAACAAATGTCAAGCTTCGAATGTTTTTCTTCTCTGCCAACCACAGTAGGTCTTAGCATTCTGGATTGAAAATGCCTGCCGTCTGGCAACACTGCCTGTGTAGAACTTGGCAGACATCCAGAGCAAAAAGAATATTGAAAACCATAACTATTTCTGATATGATGAAACAACAGAGAAATATACTGCAATATTGTTCCAGGAGGAACCACGCAGCTTCCCAGTCATTTCAATTCATTGATACAGTAATTCATATAAATGACAGGTCTGTGAAAATTCAGATCGAATGAAACGTTGAGGTTCGAAATGCATGACATTTTATATTAACTTCCTATTCTCTGTTTTTGGTGGAGCATTAAACATTTACAGTCTTTCATTTCCCCTTCAGTGTTCCACTGAGGCCTGAATCCAGCAGCTCATCTTTGGTGGAGACATGAAAAAGAACATCATTTGAAAACACAGAGGTCTGAGAAGACAGCCAGTCACTTCACAATTCACGGCCATGCAGAAACTATCACAACCAAGATTATATATAACTGGTCAATTTTAAATCTGAAATGTGTGGATTATGCAAAAATCACACTGTAAAAACAAAACAAAAAAAAACTTTGAATTAATTAAAACCACAATACCATTCAAAAGTTTGAATTCGGTTCAATTGTTTTTGAAAGAAGTCTATCATTCTCACTAAAGCGGCATTTTGATTAAAAAAAAATCCCCAATAAAAACAGTAATGTTGTGAAAAATTCTATAGTTCAGGCATGAAACTCTAAGCGAGCGCTGATTGTTTATTCCGACGCTGTGGCATCAGCCAATCAGTACTTCCTAATCCACATAACCATAGGCTATATCTCGTACCCTAGCCTGCGATCTCCCTGCTACGCAATTATGAAAACTTCTGTTTATCCAAACTTCTTCCTCCCCAGTGCCACCTGCTACAGGGTTCTACCATTTTCCTTTTTGTTTGTTATTTTAACTAAGCTGAACAAATTCTTGCTCAGCAGCAGCGTAGCAGATCTCGTCCGCCAAAATCAAGCTTATGCCATAAATGCTGGTTGAAATGATCCACTCTGAGAGTTGTCATGACTGAACATAATTTAAAATAACTGTTTTATATTTTAATATAATTTAAAAAGCAATTTGTTCCTGTGATATCAAAGCTGAATTTTCAGCATCATTACTCCAGTCTTCAGTGTCACATGATCCTTTAGAAATCATTCTAATATGCTGATTTACTGCTCAAGAAACATTTCTCAATGTAGAAAACCATTATTGCTGCTTAATATTTTTTTTTGTAGAAACCGTGATACATTTTTTCAAGATTCTTTGATGAATAGAATGTGACTTGATTAATTTAATGCATCCTTGCTGAACAAAAACATTAATAAAAAAGAAACCTTTAGTACATGTAAATATAAAAGATCATATTTTATTATTTTGCTTCAAGTAAATTTAAGTTTTCAGATAATATATCTTGAATTGAATTGAATATCTTGAATATATCTTGATAATATATCTTGAATTATTTTTCAATCCATATTGGCAATCTTTTTATTTTTTAAGAATAAATATAACAACTATAATATATTAATAATAATTTTATAATAATCGTATTATCTCACACAGTCTCCAGTAAAATTATCTTGTTTTTATGTTTAGATATTTTCATGTGAAAACTTGAAAACATTTTTTGGCAAAGTACTATTTTTAACCAGCTCTATCTCTTTAAACATCAGAGGTTAGAAGCTACTATTTGTTGTCATCTCTGCTTTCCTCCATCTGACACTGATGGAAGACTGCAGAGAAAAGCGTGTTGAGTGATAACAGAGCAGGTTCAGGCTCACTAACCGTCAGCCATAAGGCAGATCCATGCCGTGTCTGTTTGTCATCGGATGCGTCCAGACTTTGGCTGAGCTCTGAAATGCTTCTCACCATCACCTTATTTCTCCCAAGCAAGCAAAGCCTAAACTTCAGGCCTGGGCTCAATTCTGTCAGAAAGCATCGGGATTAAAGGTGCCACGGCCAGCCGGGCTAGCAGAGGATTAGAGGCGACTTGAAGGGATGGTTTGCAAAGCGCAGACGAGAGGCAGTCAACTACACCTCTGATTCTGCTCAGGGCTGTTTTGACTGCCAGTCAAGGATTTCAGGGCACTGAGAAAAAGCAAGGTGTTGGACAGCTTTGCCGGCAGCTCTAACTGGATTGGAAGGATCGGGCTGTGGCTGACCTTTGGGTTACTTTAACAAGAAAAGCGTCAGCCCTTGCAGTCCTCTCCACTTTATCCCCGTACTCACTGGAGGTCTTGCAGGTTTCCATCAGCAAGTGCTGGAGCAACAACTTAAGTATATGTGACAAGGAGCAGCCTGATACGTTCCACTATAAAGTCTAGAAGTGATATGACATATCTGCTGCGATGGAAATATTAATTAACTGGTGTGACGTATAACATTATGGTGTTGCTTATTTGTTACAAATCTGTCTAAAGCAGTGTTAAAAGTCTACTTGAAAGGTTATATGGTCAAATATCGGTGTTGGGCAGGATACTTAAATAAATAAAAAACCTAGCAAAATAACTAATTTACAGAAATATATTTTCCAAGCTAAACTGACAGGGATTCCTGCACATGGAAACAATGTGGTTTTAAAGTTTGTGTGTACTGATACTCTTGATAGTCCTCAAAAGTAAACCAAACCACAGCAAATTTACTACTTTAGAAAGCTGCTGATTCAGTGCGTTATTGAACTGTGCGAATGATTCAGATTGAATTGTGAAATGATTTAGTTAATTTTGCCAACCCGTTTGGCCAATTCATTGAAAGGAATCGACTCAAAAGAATGATTCATATACGAACAATGCTAGTTTTTTTTAGTACTGTACTAAATGCACACTGTACATCGCAGTGGAAAGAAATGTCAGCTAAATGACAAATTAGCTAAATCAACTAACTAATTCAAACCACGTGGAGTCTTCCAAGCACAACCAGCAGTCCTAACCCGTTATATAGCACAGGGAGAAGAAATGAAGAAGACGAGCAACTGGCAAGCGGACAGTAAATATCTGTTAAACAACTCTGGGCAGGATTGAGATAGAGGCCAAAACAGAGGGCAGGGAGGCATTGCTGACCCATAGCACGCCAGATGGCTGTAGCAGCACAGACTCTCTCTGCAGGGTTCTGGCCAATCCTGTGAGAGTTAGATGTATCATGAAAACTGATCTACGCACAAGCCAAGCCGTGGCGCTCTGTTCGACACCAATCTGTGAAACTTTCTTTACTGGCAGTCAGAGTGATAAAGCACAGGTGAGGAAAAAAGCAAGGCGTGCACATCTGGACCCACAACAGCTGGCCACGCCCCAGCCCGAAAATGTTGTGATAGCAACACACGTGCTCTTGTGGTTTTCAGAGCGATGGATGGGCTCGGGTGCATGCTGCACGCTTAGCTCTTGAAGTGAGCTTGAAGTGTGAAAGTTGATTAGCAGCGAATACAACAGTCGCTTGTCTTGCTGACAGAAACAGAGTTTGTCCTCCTTGAGAGGATTTAGGCAAGCTTTTATTTGATCTCAGAGTCAGCTGCGGCTCAACGAGGCATTTGTTTAACAGAAAGATGCACTGCTATGTGTGTCAATGTGTCAGCTCTAAGCACACACAGCTGGCAACTGTTGATCTTGAATTCCCGTCGGTGTCAATCTTTCCGAGGATGAAACAAAACTGGCTGACTGAACTGCCTCTCCAAGACGGTTTTATTTCATACTTTGACTTATCAGGCACAGAGTACTCAAAATCTACCTCTGAAATAGCAGTTGATTCTGTCTGATGTCTCAATTGGAATTTGCCCTGACACGACATGGTTAAACCAGCTGCCACGACTGGACGCATGGCTATTTAATTAGCAAATAAGTGCGTAAACTTCCAAAAAGCGATTGTTGTGCTGCATCATATAAAAAAAAAACATTTGAGTTGATCTTGCTAGGACCCGACAGATTGTTTCTCACTGAGAGCCCACGCTACATGCGAAATGCGTAGTGCTCGGTAAAAAAGCTGCAGCGGTGCAGATAATTGATTTGCTTATTTTGTTTTGTGCCGATAGGCCTCCATTTATTCCTCAGTGAAATTGTCGAAGGCAATTGGAGGGCAGATGGCATGCATACCGATCACCTCCGCGCGCTCTTAAACTCACAAAGCGAGCGTCCTTCCCTGAACCGCACATATATCAATGCAGATGAAAATGCCCTGCTGGACTAATTATCACAGAATAATTAAAGATATGACCTGCATGGAGAGGGAAGAGGAGGGCTGCGGGAGGAAGGGGGTCTTGTCTGAAGGTGGTCCTGATGATGGAGTAAACAAAGGCTCAGCGTGCAGCCCCCAGGAGATGATTATGTATCAAAAGGTCAGAGCTTATACGAGAGCGAAGAGGGAGGGGGAAGGGAGAGCGAGCGAGGCGAGGCGAAGACAGAGAGCTAGAGATGGTCGAAACACAATTTCGAGGCCCTTTCAGAGTATTCAAATATTTTAAGTGCAGCCACTTGACCATGAGGCCTGCAATGGCCTCGTCAAGGGCTTTCAGTCGCCACAACACATTTATTGCATAATAACCTTAAGCAAACAATCGTAAGACCCCCCTTTTAACTTCAGATAGTTTCGCCTCTTTTGACCCTTTAACTAGAACTACAGCTGATCCATCAACCCATCTGATACGTAGCTAAAACCCAAGGGTCTCCCGAAGAGGAGTTTGGGGATGGCACTGCCCAAGTTTTTAATGTATTCAGCATTTCTGCCTTCAAAAGGGATAAAAACACAGAGTGCTTGCTCACCCCGGCTGAAAAATCCAGCATTGCTGGTCACCAGCATAAGGTATGTTTTGCATGCTGGATCCAGCATGGGTTGCTGGTTTGCAGGTCCCCAGTATGGGAAGCAGGAGTGCTGGTGGAACAGCTACACCAGCTCAGTTTTGCTTGAGAACAGCATGACTATGCTGGTCCCAAGGGCGTAGGTTTAGGGGGGGACGCTAGGTATTAGTCCCAATCAATATTTTGAGATGACAAATTTGTCCCCACCAACATTTAGCAAGCTCCTTTGAACTGCTATTTTGATATTTACGCTGCATTTGGATCTTTGCGCTGCTATTTGGATCGATTTCAACGGCCAGGACGACGACAGTACAAGATACGCCGTAATTTGATTGGCGGCGGGGTATGACAGGCGGGCTACACGCGCGGGCCGGGACTACTTTTTGTGCTTGCACTCACTGGCAGCGAGCGGGTGGTGTGTGCGTGTGTGTGTGTGTGTGCGTGACGACGCCGACGGTAAGTTACCAGGGCTGTCTCTCTGCCTGCCATATACAAAGGCCAGAGTAAAGCATTTTAATATTCCGTTTTTTTGCCCCTTTTTGTACTTTGTAGATCAGCTATGTCACCCAAGAAGAAGAAAGGGGACATACGAAGCTTTTTCATATAGCAGAGTGTAAGTAGGCAAAAATAACTAGCCACACAAATAACTAGCAGTAGTAGTGACTGACCAGGCTTTCAAATGCAGATTCTACTGTGGAAAATAGTATTAACTGGTGATCCTGGTTACCCAGGATATTGTTACAGTTAAACCTAGCTTCTGCAATCTTTCAAGGTTAGGAGCATTAATTAGGGGTGTGCAGCACGGATAGACTCATAGAAGTCGCGCTATCATGATAGAATGCTACGTTAGCAAGTCACTGAATGTTAATTAGCCTACCTTAACTTAGAATCTTGCAGTCATAAACAGTGGATCATCTGAGACAGTTTTCGTTTCTACATTCTGTTTATGTAATGTATTTGTGAGTGTAGCCTACTTGCTAGACACATGTGCTGGAAAAACATGTTGGCAATGTTAAAAAGGCTAAAGTTAACACTGTTGGTTATTCAAATATAATGAATCATTATTTGATTGATAATATCCAAATAACAATATCTGGTAGGAGGGTTAAACTTGCTAGCCATAGGATAGTCATAGACTACAAAATTAATTAACCATTTTGTATGCAGGAAAGACAGCATCAAACCACAACAGATTTACATTTATTCATTTAGCAGACACTTTTTATCCAAAGCGACTTACAATTGAGAATAATAGAAGCAGTAAACCTAGGATAACAATATGCAAGTTTTATGACCCTACCCAGTTTAATCTAATGCATTTTTTCTTTTTAAGAATAGAATATATCTATTCTTATATCTATAGAATATATCTATATAATAGAACATATATGGGGGGGATGTCCCCACCAAAGCTGAGACCAAACCTACGCCCATGGCTGGTCCAGCAGCTAGACAACCACTATACCAGCTCTTACTCAAAAAACAGCCTGGACCAACATGGAATTCATGATGGTTTATGCTGGATTTTTCAGCAGGAACATGCACACATGAACAGCATTCTCGTATCATATGGGTGAGCTGATAGCGCAGCTTCAAGCTCAGCCAAGTATGCAGAGCCTTTGGAGTGTGGGCTAATGTCTGTTTAGTCTAGATCACGTTTGTCTACACAGAATTCTGGGTAGCATTAGGCATTCAAGTATCTGTCAGCTTATTTCTAACAATTGCTTTAAAGCAAACCAGCATTTGCCAGCACACGTATCAAGTGGGCAATACATCTCATACAAATATAGGTTGTAACATGCATTTTGATCAAAGAGTTGCATTTTAACAGGTTTTTTTTTTTTGTCCCCATAGCAAAATCTTTTCTCCCCAAAACGCTGGTGAAATGGAGCACTTGATCCAGTTTTCTCCCTAAGGGTGTGTTTCACAAACACCCAAAGATAGATTCGTATTTTAAAGTGTCATTATAGTGAGACAGAGGGTACTGTTGTTGATAGCAGCATAAGAGGGGAATGCACCATGATAAACTTCTCAAAGCTGATTAAAGTTCAAATGGATTTTGCTTGCCTGCTACACAAAACTTAAACAGCTCTACTAATGTGGCAGTCTACACAAGAGAAAGAGAAAGCACCAGAAAAAGTTGTTATTTAGTAAACTAGTGATATTTCCATGGGTTATTTAGTGTTTTTCTTCTTTTTTTTTTTTTCCAAGCCTGAAATTAGCTCTGTGGGTGGGAGAGTTAATCATAAAGAGGAAAACACCTGCACGGATACAGGTGTGTGGAAGCTATTAACACAGAGAGAGGAAACAGGGGGAAGGAAGTGTAAACTCACTCTAACCATGACAAATTCATAACAATGTTCCGGACTGTTTTATAGAGAGTTTATTTAGGGCTTCTTATTGTCATTGGATACAACATTTGCAATGACTTAATGATAAATGCACATTCAAAGTTGAGTAGAATCACTAAATAAATGTTAATTTTGTGTGAAATGCAAATACACTGAAAACAATGTTGAATGTGCATCAGTAACAAAGAATGACATTACAATCATGACAATAATAATAATATAATATAATATAATATAATATACCTTGAGTGTGCAAGTAGTTCATTCACATTTCAACCCAGTGATATGTATAATATTAGTAATACATCTGTAGATTACATAATAATATAAGTAATATGTTTTGTTTCTGGGGCTGGGGAATTTTCATGAGCATTTCTAATAAGCCTCTAGTTATTTTCACAAACTCTGTGGCTAATATAACTAAAGTAGCAGCCAATTTGCATTTTGCCTCTATGTCTTCCAGGCCTTCATACAGCACAGAATGAAAAAAGCAAGCTATGCATTTAAAAACAAGTGTTTCTTAACAGTTCCTTACATCAATTAAATATTACCCCACACTATATTATTCACAAATAAAAAAACGTTTTTTTTTCTGAGCAGAGAATATCAAAAATTGCCAGTCCTTTATTGTAATCTATGTTTTTAAAAACAAGCCATTAAAAATGGATTTCACATTAATCTTAAATGCATTCAGTTAAATTAAAGCTGTTTGGTTAAATATTAAACAAACAACAAATTCCTATGATAAGATCTGGGATATAGATATGACTGCTTTAACAAACACTGTCCATCTTTATATGCCATGGACCTCATTGGCTTTCCCCAGCACAAGCTAGCTCAGACATTTGAGCGCATCATTAAAAAGTAATTAGTGGTTTGGAAAAGAACATTTTGTGTATGTGTCTTTATCTAGGAGAAAAAAGATATTCAATCTGTTTTTGTCCTGAAAAACTGTGCTACAATCAGAACCAGCTGATGATATGAGCCCAGCAGACATGATCATGTAATCTGTTATGCTGCTTCTACTTAGCTGTGTTTTGTAATTAGACTTGAAGCCCCTCCCCTTTTATAGGAGAGCCTGTTTCGATTCCGTGGACATTTTGCCTCTCATCGCTGTCAGCTGAATGGCGAAAACTGTACGACTAATGCCATCTCAAAATCAATCTGTGTGAACACCCCATGCAGTCCGGGGCTCCCGCTGGTGCTCAGGACTAACAATAAAGAGCAGTAAATGCATTCCTATCAGCCAGGCAAGCAGGCTAGTGTACACTAAAACACTCCACGAAGAGAGCAAAAATGAACGCCGTTCCCCATGAACCTCCCCTCGCACGCACACTCAGAGGATAAAAAATAAACAAGTTGTGTGAAATGCAAAACGCCGCTCGTTGGATTGCACATGAAGTGGCGATTTGCCAATGTAGGTGGAGACACTACACTGAGAGCAGGAGCTGTCTGTCTCCTGTTGCAGAAATCAAACAAACCACAGTGAAAATGATTAGCTGTCTAATTGCTACATAAACGGCCACAGTGCAAAGCCAGAAGCTTTTTGGGACCAGTGGCGGTTATCTCCCCGAAGACAGTCGACAATGACTCTCCTCAACTACGCGTATTCTTAAGCAATAACAACGAGAGCCGTATTATCCACCCAAGAATACCCGTCACCGAAGAGAGCCTTAGAAAAAGGGGGCTTCGCCTGACTTTCAGCCATCCACAGTGGCATAGGCCAAAGCAGAGTTTTCTCTCTAGGGGAATTGATTGAAGATGCCCTTTACCACAAGCCAAGGCCCCCGTCAAAGGTTGCATCTGCAGACAGAAATGAACACACTTTGCATTTGTAGCAGGAGAGGGAGGATATTGCATGTAAAAAAATGCTTCCCTTCCTGGGTTTAACTAGTTATGTGGAGAGACAGATGGTGAGGGGGATCATCTTACCTGGGAGTGGGTGCTCACGGACCTCACATCCTGTCCTCGGTCCAGCCCGGCCTCTGGGGGCGGAAGCGCTCGCAAACATCCAGGCCAAATCTGGGGACGATGTTAAAAAGGTAGGAATTAAACAAAAGTTGATACATGCACAGGCTTGATATATTCTCCACCATAGGTTTGACGTCGCTATTGCACACCACATTAACAGTCAAACACTGTCACCTTCAAAGTCTCACATGCTCATCACACACATTCAGGGAGGGAGCAAGAGAGAGAGAGAAAGAGGAGTCATACAGAAAATCCATTAGCAGCGGGAAGCAAATTACAGATCGTTTGGGGGAAAAAAGGGAATGCAATGATGGCTGTCAGAAACGGGGGAACAATGACTGTTATTATGGCTTTCATTTTCCGAGGGGTGCAGCAGCTCCCAAATGGAAGTGGAAAAAGATGGACATCAGAATATGTATTTTTCCAGCTTTGTGGAATTCATTCAGTCACACTTCTGACTCACGTGGAACCACAAATTAACACGAACAAAGAAAAAATCCAAAGATCCTCTGTGCTGGGTATCATTGAGGATGGATATGTGTTTACAACAGCTTTCATGAAACATTTATCACAGGCCATTAGGAGAAAAAAGCATTTAAATGCAAATATTAAGAGAATGAGCACTGAACAAAGGTGATTCACCATGACAATTGGAGTGTAAAGCCAACAACACAACATAATACATTCAAAAACATGGCGTAAACATGGACCGTGGCTATCTTAACATGCTCGAAACACACAGACACACCCATCCACTGATGCTTACAACATTTTGCTCAGAATTCACACAAAACAAGACACGTAGTAGAGAAACAACACATTGGAGACATTGTGACAGCAGCACAACCACTGGTTCAGCACACCGGGCAAAAAACAAACTCTCTTCTTATCTTGTTTGGACAGCTCTGTCAAAGCTAAAAGACCACCCTCCCGTGCCCCCAAAGCATGCATACAGCCAGGTTCCCATGGTAAAACATCTTCCTCTGGCCAGGCACAATTAAATAGCAAAAATACATAGTCTTCACTCTCGTCTCCAGAAGCGTTTTTCTGCAGAAGGTGCACGAACGAGAAGTCACAGTGACTGTCCCAATCCTTTTGTGACTTTTCCCTCCATTTTGGGGATTTTGAGAACAACAAAACAACGAAACATGATGTGAGGTGGACAAAGAGGACAGACAAAAGAAAAGAGAAGACAAAACGTGGACAGAAGGGGACAAAAAAGCTTTTCTGTTTTGTTTTTTTTTTTCTCTCGTGAAGCTCCTCTTCATTCCACTCACACATCATTACAGTGGCTCACTGACACAGGGCTCCTGCTGCCTGCCAGTGATTGCCATTTAATTGAAGGAGCAGGAATCCCATGAATATGTTAATACGGCAAACACAGTTGACAAATCCAGCAGAAAAATATCCACCGCCCCGATAGTAGCGCGATTAAACAAATCTGCAGCACACTGACAATCAGCTCACACAATACCCATGGCAACAAATCTTTCTTTCCCCCACGATATTGTGACGAGTCACAAAAGGAACAAAAGGCAAAGTAGTGGCAGAAAAAAAAAAAACAGGCACAAATCCTTACTCCACTGAAGCAGGCTTACCCTAGAGATCTCTACAGAGCGGCACCCGCTGAGCACAAAGCCGCCCATTCGTCCGCTGCCTTGAGCCGGCAGTGACGGGGAAGGCTAAGGCTGCCGTGCCTCCGTTCTTTCAGGTTGTTGTGCCGTGGATCCGTCGTCGCCGTAAGACCATGTGCCCAAACGTGCAGGATCCCCTGAGGGAGTCGAATCCTTGCCTGCCCGAGGACACGCTTGCCACCTCGCCCGAGAAGAGGAGAGAGGTCTGCCAGTTGTTGTGCACAGCAAACTAAGTCACAGGAGGATGAGAGGAGCGAAGGAGTTACAGAGAGAGTGGGAGGGAAAGCAAGAGTGGGAGAGAGAGAGGGACAGACTGAGAGTGAGTATGTGGCTGTAAGGATAAGATACTGAGAGAGAGAGAGAGAGAGAGAGAGAGAGAGAGGGAGGAACACCTAAAATACCCAACCACAGCGCTCAGTGAGGAAAGATCCATCTATCTTTCGATCTAAGGAGGGATGGACACTGAGAAAGAGAAGCCGAGAGAGAAAGAGAGAGAGAGAGGGTCTAATTAGATTTGAGCTCCAACGCAGTAAGCAAAGGCAGTGAGCCATGAATCTCAGGCATCTAATGGTGGATTAATTGAGGGAGATCTGATGCGCACTCCTCTCGGTCTAGTCTTCATGACATCTTATTGGACTGTGGCTCAGTCCTCTGGGACTGCTGTTACAACAGTTCAGGAAGCATCATTTCCACCAACACCGGCACTGCCATCTGTATGCATGACTTCACCGCTTCTCACAAACCCTTCAGTTCACTGTGAGAGTCATTCGCTGTAGAGAGCGACGTGAAGCAAAAATGAGAAAGATGTCATATTAAATGTTTTTATGTTCATATTTTAATGAAACTTACTACATATTAAAAGCTGAAAAACCTTGCAAATGTTCTATAATTGAAGATCTAAATAATTTTCCATTTCCCATATATGTCAGTTCGTCGTGACTGTTTAATCAACTAAATAATATAACATAAGATATATGGCATTTGCTTTTTTAATCCAAAGATGTACAACATGAATCAGATTTGTCATATTCAATCATTGCAGAATGAGCATAGTGACCAAAATCATTTTTATAAAGGGCCCGTTTAGGCCGCACCACCACCATACATATTTAAATGTTATTAAATCTTGTGCAATATTTGTGCTTTTCTCACATTCAAGACACATTTAAAAAATGGAAAGATTTTACGGGAAAATTATATCCTAACATCAGAGTACAAAGTTAGCATATTTCTTAAATAGAATGCAGATATATCACTTCATTGAAGAAAAAAAAAAAAATGAAGCTTAGACAAAGGCAAAGAAGTGATTGACCCCATTTTGCAACTGCATACTGCCCTCTGTTGGTTTGTCTAGCAGTAGTTCACATATTTCAGAGCCACTCCTTTGGGTTGATTTTATTACTGTAGCCATCGTTACCATTATGCTCAGAATATGTGGTTTCTCTGGCTACTTGACAGGAAAATCTGCTGCTTTTGTGTTATGCTACACGCTATATAACAATATAGTGACAATTTTGACAATGCTTAATTTAATGGGAAATTTTTGTCAATACTAAAGTCAATTATAAAGAATACATATATTTATGATTTTTAATATATATATATATTTAATTTGTATATTATTTATTAATTTTACTTTTATTCATTGTATTTAAATTCTTGAGCAAATGATCCAATCAACAATCATAAATGATCATGTCAACTGTGAAAATCCCTAAGAAACATTACATGAATCTGAATAAACTTTTCTTTTCGCAAAGTTGCATTCAGGCAATAACACACCAGAACCTCAGATTTACAATTCCTCAGCAAATGTGCATTGGATGCTGCTGCTGTGTTTCACACTTCTGTATTGACCCTGTCCTTTACTGCAGAGGGTCAAGATATCAGTTAGTAAATCAAATACACCTCTACTATCAATAATCTCTCTTTTCCAAGTAGGCTAATCGGTGGCAAGCTGAATTAAAGGCACACTGTGGAACTTTTTGGCCACTAGTGGCGCTCGACCTGTAATTTTCCCCTAGAGGCCACAAGCGCCGCAGCACTGTCGCAAAAGTCCACAAATAGTCAACTGGTCAGCCTCCCGTGTCTTTAGATTATTTGTGTGCAGACAGTAGTTGACTTGTCGGTTGAAGAAAGATAATCGATTCACTGTTGAACAAAATAATGATATAAATATAAGATTAATAAAATAAATTATACAAAGAAAATAAATTGAACAAAAGTACACAGAAAACATGTCTGATCAGGTAAGTCGCATAGACAAGGGTTGCCCGATCCTGCTCCTGCCGATCGTCTGTCCTGCACAGTTCATCTCCAACCCTAACCAAACACACCTGAAGCAAACAATTAACGTCTTCAGGATCTCTTTAAAATTAAAGTCAGGTGTGTTTGATCAGGGTTGGAGATGAAATCGTGTAGTCGGGAAATCGTGTAACAAAACTGATATAACTCACAACATACTGCTGTTATTTGTAGGCTTCAGTTTGTTTGTCCTTTTACACACATACAAATATGAGCTGAAGGCAGAAAAATAACGGCAGTATGTTGTGACTGATCACTTATAGCATCCTACTAGCTACCAGATTGATAATTCGCTACTCTACCAGCATTCCTTGATACGTGAAGTTAAATGGAGGACAAGATAGATTCCGTAACATGGCCAGACAGACAACAAATTCGAAAAAATAGAGATATTGTGCAAGCGATATATATTAAACTTACTAAGTTGGTCCAAAAGCATGACGGCCAGGTCAGCATCGGTCGGGCACCCCTCCTCCTCCTTTAGCCAGTGAGCGAACGCTGGACCAATGTTGATCCTCGTCCTGGCTTTTAGTTTATCACTCCCTTTTTCTTTTTCTTTTGTGTCCTCTGACAAAATCTTTGCCTTCTTCCGAGTAGCTGTTGGTTCAGCCTTGACGACAACATGCAGACGGCAATCAAATGCGAGTTGAGCTCTCACGTTAGAATTTGGGGAAGTGACGTACGCCGTAAAGCGGTCGAATTTTGTAGTTCTTTGTGTGCTCGGGTTCCTACCCGCAACCCGAAGTTACATAGTGCTAGTAAAAGTGATACAGACACCTTCAGGCTACGGCAGACGTGTCATTCAACCTATTGTAAGTCGATGTACCATCTCAATGGGTTTTGGTAATATATTATGAAGGTTGAAAAGTTCCACAGTGTGCCTTTAACCCTCTGGGGACCAAAGGTTTTTTGGGGCCCTTGGGATGTTTTGACATGCACTGACATTTGTGCTTTTTTCAGTTATTTATAAACATGTTAATGGCAAAGGTGTAAATTCACTCTATATAGCACACACGGGGCTACCATAATAACTAGCAACATGCATGTACATGTTTGTATTTTTGATAGAATATTATTTATGCGTGGTTATTGAAAAAACTAAAAATAAAAGTTTCTGAAAAAAGGCCACAAAACACATATTGATTATTTCTTCACAAGACTTTTGAAAATTGTATCACATAGTCTAGAATATTTGCTCCAAAACTATGTGAGAAACATCCTGACTACTCATTCAGATAAGTCAATAAAGTCTTTTAGAATGTGTATGACGTGTTTTGTTTGAGAAAGCTTTATGCGAGGAGGCTTGATCTCTCATTAATATGTATCCATTTCACACCTGAGAAAGACAAAGACCCTCCCATAATGGCCCTATTAGGTGCTATCAGGCCATATCATTATGAAGAGGATTGCAGAAAGAATGAGGAGATTTAAAAAAGAATGGCTTTTAGATTGTTTGGATTTATTTACAACACACACACACACACACTGCTTAGAATAAGTGAACACACCCATGCTAAAGTTGACTAAAAAGAGGAATAAAAAATCGTAATGCCTTAATTAAAAAAATGAGGAAAACTCCAACCTTTAGGGACATGAATAATGTCCTTGAATTCTTTGTGAATGAAAAATGTATCACAAATAATTAAATGTTCTTCTTTAAAATACAGGGTGCATATGTCTGGACACATCTATCACACACCCTTCACCATATCCACAAGTTTCCTACGTCCCATGAGGCCTTGCGTCAAAAGTGGGTGCGTCTTCCGGTTCGAAGTAAACAAGCGAAACGTGACACTCATTCATTCATTCGACTATCGATTAATCATTAATGTTTATACTAAAATGTATTATTTAATTTGTTTAACTTTTTATCAATTACAAATGCAATGAAAATACAAAAATACAGCGTGTTTTTCCACGATGAGTTCTTTATTACAAGATCAACTTGTGGCAGTTAAACTGGACATTCGGTTATGGCTAAACTTGAAGATATGCGCTGCGGTGCTCTGGACTGCCGGTGCGAGTCGGCGTTTTTTAAACAGAGACCTTTGTTTGTTCCTAAATAGTAATAAAAAAGAATCATGTTAAATAAAACCGAAATCGCGATACTCAGATCCACGGACCTGTGTCGCGGTCAGGGAAGGCAGAATCACGATACGCCCTTCCCACTCCCAGAGATATCCTTCCCGTCCAGATCCAATATAGCTACCATATCTTTACTATTTGTATTATTTGAAGTTAACATTCTAAAATTTGTAGACCCACACCACAAAACTAGTTGAGGATAAATTATTTAAAATTGGGCGATTCCAGCATTATGGACGTGACATTTGCAGTCAAAATATAAATTCTCCGAAAATGCATTTAGGCTATTGAAATATACATATATCATATCATATCAATAAAGGATTCCAGACATTAAAAATATATAGCACATGCATTTTGTATTTAATATGAGGGAAATACACGAGGGTGACACAAAAAAAAAACTTTAACTTTTTGAAAGCACTGAGCCTTTATTTAAAATTAATTTCGTATTGTATTAATTGTATCTTAATTTCAATCAATGTTTCATCAACAATTTACCTGGATTTAATAAATAATAAGTAGCGGTAAATATAGCAGACAATAATCAAGACACGGAGGCGCTGGCGCCTGAACTGCAGCTCGTCTCATAAATGAACCGAAACTCAGCGTCTACTTGCCTTACAGACCTGAGAAATATATATATAGCCTATATTATATTAGATATACTATGAAATGTTTACTGTGTGTCATTCATGTTCTGAATATGTTGCTTCACAGTAGCCTTCACTTAAAATCTTTAGTCCAAGATTGTTGGATAATACAATTTGCCACTGAATTAGTTTAGTCCGGTTATAGGCCTATGTACAACCGCGAACAGCACATGTTGTCCCTGAGCTCCGTAACGACATCTCTCATAAAGGTTTGCGACTTATTTTAAATAGTAAAATATTATCTGAAAAACACCTAGCCTCTTCGCTAAATAGCACACAAAATACCATCGGTATGCTACTTCCGCCGCCTGACCGGAAGTTGCACCCACTTTATTTTTTACAGTAGCGCCCCCCGGAAACAGGTGGATAGACAAGGTTTTATTTCAGTTCAAAGTTAGAGTTGGAAAAATCTTGAAAAGAAAATTGTCTTTTCCATAAATGTCTTAGTTTGATCATACATATTTCAAAGTTGAGCATTCATTATTTTGATTTAGCTTGGATTGGAACAAACACTAGACTATAACATCTTAGTTGATTAGTTCATTGACAAAACATACTATATATTTAACATATGAGCAGAAACTCCTAACAAAGCTTATTTGATGTCTATTTTAGAGTAAAAACTTTATACTCTATCCAAAACTAGTCAACAAAATGTCTTTTATTTCGTCTATAACAGTGCGTATCTGTGCGTTCATTCATTCATTCATTCATTCATTCATTCATTCATTCACACACACACACACACACACACACACACACATACACACAGAAACATGATTCATATTTAAACAGTATGCTATTTTTCCGTTTACAGACACTAACGTTATTCTTTATCGCGATTAGAACAAAGCACAAGCATAAAACACTTACACACTTCTCAGCTGAATCTGTTGCTCCTCCTCGTGGTGAAAATAAACCAGCACTTGTTCTGAGGTAAGTAAATGTCCCAGGATTGTTCCTCATAGCCGCTCAAGATGACAGTAGATTAATCTGACTAAAAAATATAGTGTGTTTTCAGAGTTTATGGGCGTTAACGCGTCTCAATGTGGTGCTTCACGTATTTGCGTTTGAATAGCGCGTGCTCTCCGTGGGCGTGTCACATTACCGGAGATAATGAGCTGAGAGAAAGATAATTAGAATGGGTGACACGTCTCTCTTTTTATATAGATTACATAAACGGAGAATATTTATTTTAGTTTTGAATCGGATCATTTAAAAGTACAAACTCAAATGATTTAAAAGATATATTGCTCATGTCTGGGTGAATAGTATTTGCTGAGTTTTGTTGAAGATTAGAGACGTGCTCCAGGAAAAAAGTTCACGGTGACTGATAGGCAGAACGCACACCCTGTTTATATTCTTTATTTTACAAAAGCACAATATTTTATTTCGATTGTATGTGGGCACATAAAAAAGTAGACATTTAACAGATTATTTTCTCATATTTCTTAACTCTATATGAACAGAAATGATGGTAGTACTTTAACCCTCTGGGGACCAAAGGTTTTTTGGGGCCCTTGGGATGTTTTGACATGCACTGACATTTGTGCTTTTTTCAGTTATTTATAAACATGTTAATGGCAAAGGTGTAAATTCACTCTATATAGCACACACAGGGCTACCATAATTTGTTAGCAACATGCATGTACATGTTTGTACATTTGAGAGAATATTATTTATTAATGGTTATTGAAAAAACTAAAACTAAAAGTTTCTGAAATAAGGCCACAAAACACATATTGATTATTTCTTCACAAGACTTTTGAAAATCGTATCACATAGTCTAGAATATTTGATCCAAAACTATGTGAGAAACATCCTGACTACTCATTCAGATAAGTCAATAAAGTCTTTTAGAATGTGTATGACGTGTTTTGTTTGAGAAAGCTTTATGCGAGGCGGCTTGATCTCTCATTAATATGTATCCATTTCACACCTGAGAAAGACAAAGAACCTCCCATAATGGCCCTATTAGGTGCTATCAGGCCATATCATTATGAAGAGCCTTGCAGAAAGAATGAGGAGATTTCAAAAAGAATGGCTTTTAGATTGTTTGGATTTATTTACAACACACACACACACACTGCTTAGAATAAGTGAACACACCCATGCTAAAGTTGACTAAAAAGAGGAATAAAAAATCGTAATGCCTTAATTAAAAAAATGAGGAAAACTCCAACCTTTAGGGACATGAATAATGTCCTTGAATTCTTTGTGAATTAAAAATTTAACACAAATAATTAAATGTTCTTCTTTAAAATACAGGGTGCATACGTCTGGACACATCTATCACACACCCTTCACCATATAGACAAGGTTTTATTTCAGTTCAAAGTTAGAGTTGGAAAAATCTTGAAAAGAAAATTGTCTTTTCCATAAATGTCTTAGTTTGATCATACATATTTCAAAGTTGATGATTCATTATTTTGATTTAGCTTGGATTGGAACAAACACTAGACTATAACATCTTAGTTGATTAGTTTATTGACAAAACATACTATATATTTAACATATGAGCAGAAACTCCTAACAAAGCTTATTTGATGTCTATTTTAGAGTAAAAACTTTATACTCTATCCAAAGCTAGTCAACAAAATGTCTTTTATTTCGTCTATAACAGTGCGTATCTGTGCGTTCATTCATTCATTCATTCATTCACACACACACACACACAGAAACATGATTCACATTTAAACAGTATGCTATTTTTCCGTTTACAGACACTAACGTTATTCTATATCGCGATTAGAACAAAGCACAAGCATAAAACACTTACACACTTCTCAGCTGAATCGGTTGCTCCTCCTCGTGGTGAAAATAAACCAGCACTTGTTCTGAGGTAGGTAAATGTCCCAGGATTGTTCCCTTTCGAGGGAACTCCAACTGCGTCGAATGACACTTTGGGGGAAGCCCCTCAGCGTAGCGCCTCTGAAGCATGAATGAAACTGAGCCGATCTCCGATTGGTGCAACGTCATGACGTAGTGTGTGACGACACACAGGCGGAACTATAAAGGCACGCCGGCAAAACAAAATGTCAGCTTTCTGTTCTTCAGCAAGCGCTATTTGTGACTGTCTGTCCTATTTATTGTTGTCTGTTTGAAAACTGAGTGGAAATGGCGAGTGTGAGCTTCAGAAAGTGTGTGCATCCTTGCCCTCGTTACATCACGGGCGGGGACACACACCGACTGTGCACGCATTGTTTGGGAATGCAGCACGCGCAGGCAGCTCTCGAGGGGGCTGCTTGCGAGGATTGTGATAAGATGACAATCCGTGTGTTGCGTTCCCGGCTGGCTATCTTCGACGAAGATGGTCAGCCTCGCGAGCCCCGTGGTGCGGGACCCGCGTCTGCTGAGGCGGCGCGGCGACGCTCTTCATGGGGCTCGCAAATGGATCTGTCCGGGGATCTCGAGGCTGCTGAGGCACCTTCTCGGGATTCATCGGGCAGTTCCGATGTCCTCGAGCCTCGCGCAGAAGCCCGCCCCGCGGCTTCTTCTGCGCGAGTCGAGGATCCGATGCTCGAGCTGTCTGCCTCCGAGGAGATAGACGTGCTCAGCATCAAGGGCGGGGATTTCGGGGACGACTCGCCGCCCCATGTCCCCGCGTATGAGGAGTTGGTGGAGGTTGTTTCCCGTGCAGTGGCCCATTTAAATATCACATGGCCACAAGATAAGCAGGAAGCGCATACTAAAAGTAAGCTGGATGAGCGCTTCCTGCAGCACAGGGAACAACCTCATCACCGGGGCTTGCCGTTTTTTCCCGATTTGCACAACGAGTTGTGTAAATCGTGGAAGAAACCGCATTCCTCTCGTGTTTCCAATCCCCCTGTGTTAAATTACAGTAACATCATGGGGGCACGAGAGAAAGGTTATGGGATGATGCCGCGGGTTGAACAGCCATTAGCTAACTATTTATCTCCCGAATCGGCATCATCCCTTAAAGCCCCGGTGCTGCCCACTAAGCCATGTCGAGACACATCTTTGCTGGTGGGCAGGGCTTATATGGCTGCGGGTCGGGCTGGTGCGAGTCTTCACACCATGGCTATGCTCCAAGCGTACCAGGCCGACCTTCTTAAGGACATCGATGAGGGCGAGGGTCCAACTCCGGAGGATATTGCGGAGTTGAGGAAGGTCGCTGATTTGTCTCTCCGAGTCACCAAGGAGACGGCCCGCGCTGTCGGTCGCTCCATGGCGGCGATGGTGGTCTCGGAGAGGCACCTATGGTTAAACCTGACGGGCATCAAGGAGAAAGACAGGGCTTTCCTTCTTGATGCCCCGATTTCGCCTTCTGGTCTGTTCGGCGACGCCGTTAATACCGTTGTCGACAGATTTCAGGAGGCGAAAAGGCAATCAGCGGCCTTCAAACAATATCTCCCTCGCCGCTCGGTGTCCAAGAAGTCTGCCCCCAGTGGGCAGCCGCAGCCACAGCCATCCTCCAGCTCCTCTGCCTATAGACAGGCCCAAAAACAGAGCGTTGCGTCTAGAGCCCCCCTTCAAGGAGCTTGGGGGCCTAGACAGCGCGCTCAGGCGAAGCCTCAGCAGAAGCAGGGTGACCTGAGGGCCGTCCTGCAGGCTAAAAAGGCTTCATCTAAGAGGTCCTAGCTGGTCTAGGATCTCTGCAGGCAGCCCCACCCGTGGTGGAACGACCGAGGTCGTCTCCTTCACGGAGCCCGCAGGAAATCGATGTTGCTCTCCCGCCATTAAACACGCTTCGGGACACATCGGTATCCAGCGAACGCAGGCTGCACTGTCCGCCCCACAGGCTTGCGGTCAGGCAGCATTCGCGTCCGCCCATCGAGAATCGTTTTCGGTTCAGCCCTGCCGGGAATCCGCTTCAGGGGGCCGAGAACGAATCCCGATTAATACCCGAAGCCAGGCTCGAGAGCCTGGTTCCCTTGGTAAAATATTTCGATGCATGGAAAAATCTGGCGAATATTTCTCCTTGGGCCCTGCGCACCATTCAAAATGGGTACAGGCTGCAGTTCAGTACCCGCCCACCCAGATTCAACGGGGTGGTCTGGACTGTAGTCGACCCAGTGCAGGGTCGGGTATTGGAACAGGAAGTAAACTCCCTGCTGGCAAAGGAGGCTATAGATCGTATTCCTCCACCGGACAGGGAGTCCGGGTTTTACAGCCGCTACTTCATAGTTCCCAAGAAGGATGGGGGGTTGCGTCCAATAATAGATCTCAGGCACCTGAACCGTTCTCTGAGGAGATTCAGGTTCAAGATGCTCACTATTCCCATTATCGTGAGTCAAATTCAGTCCGAGGATTGGTTTGTCACGATAGATCTAAAGGACGCATACTTCCACATATCCATCCTTCCATCTCACAGGAAGTTCCTGAGGTTCGCTTTCGGGGGCGAAGCGTACCAATATCGGGTTCTTCCGTTCGGCCTAGCTCTCTCCCCTCGCACATTTACCAAATGTATGGATGCAGCTCTGGCACCGCTGAGGCTTCAGGGCATCAGGGTGCTCAATTATATCGACGACTGGCTGATTTTAGCACAGTCACAGGAGCTGGCGGTTCGGCATTGAGATGTCGTCCTCGCCCACATCCAGAGCCTGGGGTTAAGACTCAACACGAAAAAGAGTGTGTTGACACCAGCCCAGAGAACTACGTTCCTGGGAGTGGTGTGGGACTCGGTCACGATGCGGGCACAATTGTCTCCCGCGCGGATCGAGTCCATCCTGACCACAGTGTCCGGGATGAGGCTAGGCCAAGCCATCACTGTAAAGCACTTCCAGAGAGTGTTGGGGCTCACGGCGGCAGCGTCCAGTGTCATTCCATTCGGCCTGCTTGCACATGAGGGCCCTTCAGTGGTGGTTAAAAACCAAGGGGTTCTCCCCGAGGGGAAACCCGTTCCGCATGATCAGGGTTACGCGCAGATGCCTTCGTTCTCTATCTATGTGGAAGAAAGCTTGGTTTCTGTCCCAAGGGCCGGTGTTGGGAGCGTCATGTCGCCGGAGAACCGTTTCGACAGACGCCTCCCTCACGGGCTGGGGCGCGGTCATGGACGGCCGCTTTACGTCAGGCCTATGCCAGGACCATCATGCCTCCTGGCACATAAACTGCCTGGAGATGTTGGCGGTGTTCCGAGCCCTGAGGGGCTTCCTGCCGGACCTCAAAGGTCATCATGTCCTTGTGAGGTCAGACAACATGTCGGTAGTGGCCTATATAAACCATCAGGGGGGTCTGAGGTCTCGCCCTCTATGCAGACTGGCGCATCAGATCCTCCTGTGGTCCCAGGGGAAACTGTTGTCTCTAAGAGCGACATACATCCCGGGGAGTCAGAATCAGGGAGCAGACATCCTGTCGAGACAGGGGCTGAGGCCCGGGGAATTGAGGCTCCACCCCGAGGTGGTGGAGTCAATATCTCAGAGGTTCGGCCCAATGGAAGTGGACTTGTTTGCGTCTCGAGAGACGACCCACTGTCCACTGTGGTTTTCCCTCACCCATCCAGCCCCGCTGGGGTTGGATGCCATGGTGCAGACGTGGCCGAGGCTACGTCTGTACGCATTTCCCCCGATCGCTCTGCTCCCGGGAGTTCTAGAGAGAGTCCGTCGCGACGGGATCAGTCTACTGTTGGTAGCCCCGTTGTGGCCGGCCCGAGTATGGTTCTCCGACATAATTTTGCTCCTGGACGGCTCTCCATGGGAGATTCCCATCAGGAGGGACCTGCTGACACAGGCAGAGGGCTCAATATTTCACCCTCGGCCCGAGTTATGGAAACTGTGGGTCTGGCCCCTGAGGGGGCACAGTACCTAGAGGCCGGCCTATCAGCTGGAGTTGTGGAGACCATACTCAGTTCTAGAGCTCCATCCACGAGGAAATTGTACGGCTTAAAGTGGAACGTCTTCACCGTTTGGTGTAGGGAGCGTGAGGTGGACCCAGTTAACTGCCCAGTGGCTTCAGTGCTGGAGTTCCTCCAAGATCGCTTCTCCACTGGTCTTACCCCGTCCACACTCAAGGTGTACGTGGCTGCCATTGCGGCTTTCCACGCTCCTCTGAGTGATGGGCCTCTGGGGAGACACCAATTGGTCGTACGTTTCCTCCGTGGGGCTTGGAGGATGAGACCTGCGGCTCGTACCAAGGTTCCCACTTGGGACCTGGCAGTGGTTCTCGAAGGGCTGGCCGAGGCCCCCTTCGAGCCGCTGGAGTCGGCTGAGGCCAAGAACCTTTCGTTGAAGGTGGTCTTTTTGTTGGCCATTACTTCTCTGAGGAGGGTAGGAGATCTCCAGGCGCTCTCCATATCTAACGAGTGCCTGGAGTTTGCTCCAGGCAACATTAAGGCCATTCTTCACCCTAGGCCCGGCTATTTGCCTAAGGTGCCGTCCAGTGCGGCACGGCCTACGGTTCTGCAGGCTTTTCATCCTCCACCTCACGTGACGGCAGATGAAGAGAGACTTCACATGCTCTGCCCTGTCAGAGCATTGAGTATTTACATTCAGAGGTCCTCTTCATGGCGGAAGTCGGACCAGTTGCTGGTGTGTTTCGGGTCGCCCAAGAAGGGGCTTCCCGCTTCAAAACAGACCATCAGCAACTGGATTGTCCATACGATTTCCACGGCCTACCAGGTGCGCGGTTTGCCTTCACCTCTGGCCGTGAGGGCTCATTCTACCAGAGGCATGGCGTCCTCTAGAGCCCTTCTCGCGGGGGCCCCCATCCAGGAGGTCTGCGATGCAGCGGGATGGGCTACCCCTCATACCTTTATTAGGTTTTACAGTCTGGACATTCCGTCGACACCCGGCTCTCTTGTGCTCTCGTCCTAAGTGTGCCTGTGAGCAGCTTCACACTAGGGCAGGCAGGGCACGTTGTGGCGTAGTGGGTACTCGTTCCCCCAAAGTGTCATTCGACGCAGTTGGAGTTCCCTCGAAAGGGAACGTCCTCGGGTTACGACTGTAACCCTTGTTCCCTGAGAAGGGAACGAGAACTGCGTCCCTTGGCCACGCCTTCCCCTGCCTGGGAGCGCTTGCTTCATCACGGAAGCTGACATTTTGTTTTGCCGGCGTGCCTTTATAGTTCCGCCTGTGTGTCGTCACACACTACGTCATGACGTTGCACCAATCGGAGATCGGCTCAGTTTCATTCATGCTTCAGAGGCGCTATGCTGAGGGGCTTCCCCCAAAGTGTCATTCGACGCAGTTCTCGTTCCCTTCTCAGGGAACAAGGGTTACAGTCGTAACCCGAGGACGTTCCTCATAGCCGCTCAAGATGACAGTAGATTAATCTGACTAAAAAATATAGTGTGTTTTCAGAGTTTATGGGCGTTAACGCGTCTCAATGTGGTGCTTCACGTATTTGCGTTTGAATAGCGCGTGCTCTCCGTGGGCGTGTCACATTACCGGAGATAATGAGGTGAGAGAAAGATAATTAGAATGGGTGACACGTCTCTCTTTTTATATAGATTACACAAACGGAGAATATTTATTTTAGTTTTGAATCGGATCATTTAAAAGTACAAACTCAAATGATTTAAAAGATATATTGCTCATGTCTGGGTGAATGGTATTTGCTGAGTTTTGTTGAAGATTAGAGACGTGCTCCAGGAAAAAAGTTCACGGTGACTGAGAGGCAGAACGCACACCCTGTTTATATTCTTTATTTTACAAAAGCACAATATTTTATTTCGATTGTATGTGGGCACATAAAAAAGTAGACATTTAACAGATTATTTTCTCATATTTCTTAACTCTATATGAACAGAAATGATGGTAGTACTTTAAGTCTATTTTTCTGCTATGTGAAAAAAACGAGCAAAACGCGCCGGCGCGTTTCTGGTCCCCAGAGGGTTAAGTCTATTTTTCTGCTATGTGAAAAAAACGAGCAAAATGCGCCGGCGCGTTTCTGGTCCCCAGAGGGTTAAAGGATAAGTATCTGTCAAGGAAGCATAAAGCTGCTCACTCACAACCTTTACTCTCATACAACATTACACATCCAGCCATGAATCTCAGCTGAATGTGCTTTGCAAACGTCCCGGGTTATGTATGTAACCCTAGTTCCCCGAAGGGACGGACGCTGTGTGTAATCGCATTGGGAACGCCCCTAGCGTAACGCGTCTGAAGCATGAATGAAATCAGTCAATGGAGAGACGGAGCGTCACAGCAAGTGACGTCATCGACCAGGAAGCTATAAATATCCCCTGAATACACAAGCCGCCAGTTTTTAATGTTACTGAAGCAAGCGACCCAAGGGGATGCCGGGAGTATGGCAGGACACGCAGCGTCCGTCCCTTCGGGGAACTAGGGTTACATACTTTCTCTCGGACAGAGAAAGGCCTTAACCATACCAGGAGCAAATTCCAGGCACGAGGGAGCCACCGAAAGTGCTTGAATATCTCCAATTATTTTTAGAGATGAGATAGCGAGAAGAAGGATAGTCTTTAGTGTAAGAAACTTTTCCGAAACTTCCTCGATGGGCTCGAAAGGAGCTAGGGAGAGACCTTCTAAGACGATGGCCAGATCCCAAGCTGGTACCCTCGTGCGAACTGCAGGCCTCAGCCTCAAGGCGCCACGAAGGAAGCGAGATATAAGTGGGTGTCTCCCGAGAGAACCTCCGCTTGAAGGGGCGTGGTAAGCAGCTAAGGCCGCCACGTACACCTTCAGTGTGGAGTGGGATAACCCTGTGGAGAGACAGTCCTGCAGGAAATCCAGCACTGTACCAACCGGGCAGTTAACTGGGTCCTGATGGCGCTCTCCACACCAAGAGGTGAAAAGTTTCCACCTCGCGGCATATAACTTCCTCGTGGCTGGAGCTCTGGATTGGAGGATGGTCTCAACGACCTCAGTCGAGAGACCAGAATCTATGAGCTGGGCCCCCTCAGAGGCCAAGCCCACAGCCTCCATAGTTATGGGCGGGGGTGAAGGATCGACCCACTCACCTGAGAGAGTAGATCTCTCCTGATCGGTATCTCCAGGGGAGAGCCGTCGAGGAGAGACACTAGGTTCGCCAACCATACTCGGGCCGGCCAGAACGGGGCTATTAGCAGAAGACTGAGCCCGTCCCGGCGAACCCTCTCCAGAACTCCCGGGAGCAGAGCGATCGGGGGAAAAGCGTACAAACGTGACCTCGGCCATGGATGTACCATCGCGTCCAACCCCAGTGGGGCTGGCAGGCTGAGAGAGAACCACAGTGGACAGTGTGTGTCTCTCGGGAAGCAAATAGGTCTACCTCGGCACGGCCGAAATGTTCCCATAGGAGCTCCACCACCTCGGGGTGAAAACTCTATTCCCCGGGCCTCGGCCCCTGCCTCGACAGGATGTCTGCCCCCTGATTTAAATACCCCGGGAGATAAATAGTTCTCAGAGAAAGAATTTTCCCCTGGGACCATAGAAGGATCTGACGTCCCAGTTTGTAAAGTGGGCGAGAACGCAGACCCCCCTGATGGTTGATATAAGAGACCACCGATGTGTTGTCTGTCCGGACAAGAACATGGTGGCCCCTTAGGTCTGGGAGGAAATGTTTCAGAGCCTGAAACACTGCCAACATTTTTAGACAATTTATGTGCCATAGACGGTGATGGTCCTCCCACAGACCCTGAGCTGGGCGACCACTCATGATCGCCCCCCACCCCGTGAGAGAGGCATCTGTCGTTAGCATAACGCGACGACAAGGAGCTCCCAACACAGGGCCTTGGGACAGAAACCGAGGATCTTTCCACATAACCAGGGCGCGATGACACCGTTGCGAACTCATGATCATGCGAAGCGGATTTCCCCTCGGGGAGAATCCCCTGGTTCTGAGCCACCACTGTAACAGTCTCATGTGCAGGAGGCCAAAAGGTATCACGTTGGACGCAGCTGCCATGAGACCTAACAGTCTCTGGAACTGTTTTACAGTGGATGACTGGCCTAGCTTGACCTGATCTACTGCGGCGAGAATCGAAGCAACACAAGCAGGTGACAACTGTGCCTGCATCGTCGTCGAATCCCACACTACACCGAGAAAAGTGGTTCTCTGTAATGGAGAAAGAACACTCTTCTTGGCGTTGAGCCTCAACCCCAACCTCTTGATGTGAGCAAGAACGACATCTCGATGCCGAACCACCTGTTGTTCTGATTGAGCTAGAATTAACCAATTGTCTATGTGGGCCTAATTTCAGCTACATTTACATTTTAGGCTATGTAGTTTGAAATTTTATTTATTTTTTAGATTTTTATTGTAGTAACCACTCAGCTGTATGTGGAAATGCATATTTAAAAAAATATGTTGCAAATAAAACCATAGTCCACAACTTATGTAGTTTTAACTTATTTTAATATATAAATTCAGTGAAATCATCAAACGTTTGTATGACTTGTCAGTGACTTGTGACCCAAGCTACGACTTGACTTGACTTGCTTGACATAAGGCAGTGACTTGACTTGACTTGACTTGCTTGCTTTTATAAAAAATTGACTTGGACTTGCTTGAGACTCGAAGGTTAAGACTTGAGACTTGCTAGTGACTTGCACACGTCTGACTTACTCCCACCTCTGATATATATATATATATATATATATAGTGATAAACTCCTGACAGAACAGACAAACACAATCGAAAGATTTCAGACACACACAGAGCTGCTGAAGTAACAAAAAACTGGCGGCTTGTGTATTCAGGGGATATTTATAGCTTCCTGGTCGATGACGTCACTTGCTGTGACGCTCCGTCTCTCCATTGACTGATTTCATTCATGCTTCAGACGCGTTACGCTGGGGGCGTTCCCACTGCGATTACACGCAGCGGTAGTCCCTGAAGGGGAACAGACCTCTCCTGAGTGATTTTGGTCATGGCGAGCGTTTCCTATAGTTCACTCGCTCTCGTTTAAGGAAACGTAAATCTTTTGAATCAATAGTGCGATACATACTGAATGTTTATTCTCCCTGTTCCTAAACGCCTGGCTCCTTTCAGTGGTTTGATTTGGCATGGTACCTTTAACTGAGAATTTACATTGTATCAGTATCTATTTTTAAATTTCCAACTTCAGCGTTTATTGTGCTGCAAGAGAAAATGGATCGCCTGGAAATCACACCTGTATTCACAGCTACAGCATTCTCCTCCAATAGTGCAGTTTTGCGCATCCTGGACTAAAAGTAGACAACTGATAAAATGTAAATGGTGTCAGCAGTTTAATAATATGCAGTACAGTATAAGGGTTCGCCAAGACGGCTGAACCTGCCAGTGGCCCGAGATGCAAAACATACACCCACGCACCAGCGGATCACGGGATTGGCCCATCCTGTCAGATTGGAAGGAATCAGAAGGGAGCGGCACTCTTTCACTCCACCCCTCCCCCTGACAAATATGCTAATTAGCTACTCTCTCATGCAAATTATTTGCAAGTAATGAGTGCTCAGAGTGGCATCTGCTAAGACCGGTCTGGTTCAATGTGCGCAAGTCGTTCTGAAATAATGTAGTTAAGTAGATGTAGTTGTATTGTATAAAAATACTCATCAGGACATTTTGATGTAGCCGTGATTAGCATTTTTTGATGCGAAACGCACTATTAAATGGTAGTTCACACATTCGGATCTCATATTCTAAATGTTTGAATTACATCTGATCCAGTAATGCTGAACTGAGTGGCTTTTCACCAAATAGGACCCCATAATCTTGCAAATCTCTCATCTCGATATTGTGTCTGGTAGGCCGCCGCCAGCACCAGACAGTGGCATTCAGCATGCATGACAGCACAGCAGTACATCTCCACATCATTCAGCAGTCAACAGTCTTACAGGCCATTTGATTTGCAGCGGAGAAGGCCAACTCCAGTTGAATCCCTGCCTGACAGGGGGACTGTGCATGAAATCATGCAAAACTTATGAGCTCTTGATTGCACGTCCACTCCAGCATGAGATACACACACGGTGGTGAGTGTATTTTTTTTACGTGTGTATATGTGCAAGTGTGTCTATGTGTGTGTTGGACCATGGCTGACGGGATGTTGACACATTCTCATTACATCGGGATCATGTTGCTTTTGGCCCCGAGTGGCTGGCTGCGGTTCCTCTACCTCACACATACACTATATTCTATTATCAACAACTCATAGAGTGTTTGATTAAGACAATGTCATTAAAAAACATACAAAACACCTTTTTTGGAAAATGATTATCATTTAAACCAGTCTGGTTTAAATGATCATTTAAACCAGATAATTTAAGGTGTTTGTATAATTTAAGCACCTTTTCTGTTTAGTAGTTACATTTATATAATGGATAGTTCCAAAAGGATAATGGACTATATTACTTTGAAAAATAGTTTACATTTATTTACAGGAATTTTTATAATTAGTAATAATAAATGTAACACTTTATTGAACATTTTAATTTTAGCATAGTGCCACTGCAGCCGTTTTATACAAGCAATGAGCAACTCGAGTCGTTACAGAGATTGTGTAACGATAAAACAAAAGGAATCCATATTCGTCATATTTTTATCCCTTTATCCTTTTCCTCACCAACCACAAACGTGTAGGGATGCTCCGATCGATCGACCGCAGATTGGTATCGGCCGATAATCACATTCTATGACTCCATGGGGAGTCACTAAAATAGGTCGATCTCACCAACCGATTGCAAATTGATGACATCAGACTTTAGCGCCACAGTCATGTCATCACCAGTGTGGAGTTATTACACGGTCTCCACAAACAATGCATTTTTAGGCCTTGCGATTTAAGAACAAGTGATTTGAAACCGCACTCAATGGATATGTGCGGGCTGTCTGAGAGACGGGTCCAGTCAGCGCACACACCTGGAACGCACGCACATAAAGCTGCTGCTCATACTGAGTACTTAACTTACTGGGATTGGACGGTCAAATACACACACTTATCGTTTCTGTCTTAAGTAAACGTAAACAGTGCATTCGGTGTTAAAGTGTAAGCAGGCTAATAAAACTGCTGCCATCCTTGCATTCATGTTAATCAAACAGTCTCTCATTGCTCTTAACTAAATCACTTTTGTAAAGATTGTGCACTTTTTTTTTACATTTGATTACTTTATGCAATTCATGTTGTATTTCTATTTCTAGTGCTGAATGTTTAACGCTCAAGTGTTGATGGTGAGCGACTATTCAGTACAGCTGTATATTTTTTGAACGAAAAGAGGAATATCTCCTTAAAATGCAGAAAAGCTTGAATGTATCTACCTTACATACTTTAGTACGACGCAGGAATGAAGGGCAAAAATACTCAGCATAGCTGAATAATATTCCTGATCATTTTTGTATCAGACTACTCAATTTGTTAATTTAGGAGTTGCAGTGTTTCTATTTGTTTTTGTCCTCAGTCACATATAGGACAATGTTTAATTACACTTCATGGGTTGTAATTATGTTCAGTTTGACATTAAGTCTTGTAGGCTTTTTAATAAGCCAGAATATCCTAATATGGATAGTGTTTTGCATAAGCCCTATTTTTAAAGGCCTATTAAAATGTTCATTGTAAAATTAATATTTGCTGTGCTTATTTATTTGATTCTCAATTAAATCAACATTACGATTTTACTTATCTGAAAAAAAAAACGGACTTTAAACAGAGAGCTTAATTATCACTTATATAAAGCTTGAATGATCGGGAACGGTATCGGCCGATCATGATGACAAAAAATCGGTAATCGGTATCAGCTGCAAAAATCCTGATCAGAGCCACCCTAGTATTTTGTCTGCCATGTAGTTCATATTTCTGTGGCATTGCGTTAGGTAAAACTGCCAACACTGACATCTCATTGGACCAAAGTACAGCTTGTGATGTAAGTACTGTGCAATCAAGTCATGTCAGAAAGATTGTATTTACAAGTTAAATGCACATGAACGCCACCACAAAGTCGGAATTACAAATGGGGAAACTTGGGATTTTCTTAGGAAGTTGAGTCATTGAGAAAACATGGCGGATGCAATGTTGGAATAAAACGTATCGGTTACCTAACGTAACCTCGGTTCTCTCTAGAAGAGAGAACGAGTATTGCGTAAGTTAGCTTACGCTACGGGAAAGATTCATCTTTTTGAGATATTGAAGCCAAAAAATTATCCTTAATTTTGTATTCATTGTCAATGCAGTGCAGCAGCTAGCAGACCAGCAGGCTGTCTAGCGTGCTCATTGGCTGCCCTGCGGCAACTGCAGCAGCCTACCACTGAGCCTGGCGTGACGTCACGTCCAATGAAGGGCGCTCGCGCCCTCATCGCGTCTTAGCCCGCCAGAATGGGCGTGGCTTAGCGTCTATAAGCGGGGCTCGGAGGCTGTTTCCCTGGTTTTCATCAACTGAAGCGAAAGTCGCTCGTGGCGCGAGCACGGCCGGTTACTAGAGAGAACCGAGGTTACGTTAGGTATCCGATACGTTCTCTTGCGAGAGGTTCTCTCGTGAGAGGTTCTCTCGTATTGCGTAAGGTAGCTTACGCTACGGGAACCTTTTGTCAATGCCGTGCGCGCCAAGCATCCACTCATGAGTCCCAGGGAATCCCGGAGATCCCAGATTAAGCGGGGAATAAGGCGGCCAGCAACGCGGGCCGGCCTAAGTACATAAGCACTTAGACGAGGCCATACCTCTAGTGGAATGAGCCCTGACGCCCAAAGGGCATTGCAGACCTTTTGACGCATAAGCAGCTGCAATAGCGTCCACTATCCATCTGGACAGGCTTTGTTTCGAGGCGGCGAGACCTTTGGTGCGCCCACCGAACGAAACGAAGAGCGCCTGAAAGGGGCGGAGCACGTAAAGTAAGCCCTCAGCGCCCTGACCGGGCAGAGGAGATTAACATCACTCTCACTATCGGATGCTGGCAGAGCCGACAGAGAGATGACCTGCGCTCTGAACGGAGTGCCAATCACCTTTGGTACATAACCATGTCTAGTTTTGAGGATGACTTTAGAGTCATTCGGCCCAAACCCAAGACAGGCAGCGCTGAGAGACAGCGCGTGTAGATCCCCCACGCGTTTGACTGATGACAGAGCGGTCAGAAAAACGATTTTGAGTGATAGGTACTTTAGATTCACAGAATCTTAACGGTTCAAAGCGATATGCTTTCAGGGCCTCGAGGACCAAAGAAAGATGCCACATAGGAACCGACGGGGGGCGCGGGGGTTTCATCCTCCTGGCTCCCCTAAGGAAGCGGATGACAAGCTCGTTCATTCCTAGTGATCGGCCACGCGTCGACTCTGCGAATGCTGCAACGGCCGCCACATAGACTTTAAGCGTGGAGGGGGACCTCCCCTTATCCAACAGCTCTTGGAGGAAACTAAGCAACCGCGCGACCCCACACGTTCATGGGTCCAGATTTTTGTCTGTGCACCATTTGGAGAACACAGACCATTTAGACGGGTAAAGCTTTCTAGTAGAGGTGGCTCTAGATTGCGTAATCGTGTTCATGACTCATTCTGGCAGGATAACGGGTACCCGTTGATCAACCATACGTGCAGAGACCAGCGCTCTGGATGGGGATGCCAGATCGAGCCGCGAGCTTGAGAGAGGAGATCTGCCCTCACCGGAATCGGCCACGGGGCTGTCTGTGACAGCCGCGTCAGCTCCGGGAACCAAATTTGGTTCTCCCATCGTGGGGCTATAAGGAGCACCGAGTGGCGCGTTTCCCTCATCCTCTTGATCACCTGTGGCAACAGAGAGACCGGAGGGAAAGCATACAGCGGGCGGCTGGGCCAGATTTGGGCTAGCGCGTCCTCGTTCTTCGAAAAGATCATTGGGCAGTGAGCGATGTCTTTTGATGCAAAAAGGTCGACTTCCGCTTTGCCGAAAAGGCGCCATAGTAACTGGACTGTTTGGGGGTGCAGGGACCATTCCCCCGGGGGAATAATGTCCCTGGACAGTCTGTCTGGGCCGTCATTCAGGTGGCCTGGCACATGTGCAGCTCTCAGTGAGCCCAGATGGTGCTGAGACCAAACGAGGAGGCATTCTGTTAGATTGCAGAGGTTCCTGGATCGGACACCGCCCTGACGGTTCACGTAGGACACCACAGACATGTTGTCCGAACGGACTAGAACATGACGGTCCCGTATGAACGGGAGGAAGCGCTTCAGCGCGTTCTTGACCGCTATCATTTCCAGACAGTTTATGTGAAGGAGCTTCTCTTGGTCTGACCACAGGCCAAAGACCGGTCTGCCCTCGAAGAGAGCACCCCAACCCGAGTTGGACGCATCTGTCGAGATGACCTTCCGGTACGAGACAGCCCCCATAGTCACTCCCCGCTGATACCAGTCGGCCGTTAACCAGGGCTGCAGAGCCGAGATGCAGCTCTGAGTCACTCTGATTCGTTCGCAGCAAGAGGCCCAAGCTCAGCAAGACGCTCGAGCGTTCAGCCAGCGTTGAAGCGGGCGCATGGATAGTAAGCCCAGCTGGAGCACTGCAGCAGCTGAGGCCATACAACCCAACACCTTCTGAAAGGTTTTCAAGGGGACGATGCTGCCCTGCTGGAAAGACGCGGGCAGGCGTCGAACACAGCTATTCGCAATTTCTGCGCGGAGTAGATGTGCTACTTCCACATTCACTGTCGTCGCGATCCGTGCTCGAAAGCGCGGGGGACGGCGATCGAACTGTCAAGTCATCTTTATTTATATAGCGCTGTTAACAATGGATTGTTTCAAAGCAGCTTTACAGAGATAAACATATAATTTAAGGTAACAGAGATTGTTTTGGCTTTATAGCGGTTCTTGAATAATGTTATTTCCAGCTAAAGTTAATTTTGATTGATTCAACTCCGTCGAAATGATCAGACTTTAAACGCGAACCTGTGATTAACGCTGACGGCGTTCAGATGCGCATTAAGAATTGATTCTATAGTTATGTGCTTTTGAAAATATGTGCGCAGGTTTGTAATTACATACAACCCATGCTTAAACAAACTACTTGTCTTGCCTATAAATTTTAATACAGAATTTTGTTTTATTTAATCACTTCGGGGTACGCGAGCCGGATTTTCAACAACACTTTATCTGTAGAATGGGAGAGGATAGTTGACACTTCAGCACTGCATTGTCATCGGGTCCAGGCGGATCTCCTTCGTCAGATCTGGATACGGCCTAGATCCGGCAGGCTGCGGGAAAACCTCGGGATAAACAAAGACACTAATATTAGCGTAGATGCCATTTTTCTTATGATGTAACGAGTACATCAAGATTTAAGGGAAGTGTTCCCAGTTCCGGCTGACCTAATCTATGCAGCCTAACATTGAATTATAGAAGTCTGTAATGTATTATGTGTATGCTAGGTCAAAGAGATGTGTTTTTAGTCTAGCTTTGAACTGACAGAGTGTGTCTGCTTCCCGGACAGGAAAGGAAGGACAGGAAGACTGTCCCAAAGTTTTGGTGCTAAATAGGAAAAAGATCTACCGCCAGCAGTCGATTTAGATATTCTAGGTATTATCAACTGGCCGGAATTTTGAGATCGCAATAGACGTGAAGGACTATAATGCATTAAGAGCTCGCTCAAGTACTGCGGAGCTAAACCATTTAGTGCTTTGTAAGAAATCAACAATATTAAAAAATTTATACGATGTTTAATAGGGAGCCAATGCAGTGTTGACAGAACCGGGCTAATATGGTCACATTTCCTGGTTTTGGTAAGAACTCGAGCTGCTGCGTTTTGAACTAGCTGTAGTTTATTTATTAAGCGCGCAGGGCAACCACCCAGTAGAGCATTACAATAATCTAGCCGAATAGCCTGTCTTATTGTGCTTAGCACCCATTCTGATACCCCCGGAATCCCTTCTCACGCTTTTATACGTGTAGCTGGGGTAGGATGGCCTCCGGGTTCTGATCGCCGCACTGTGTGGGCTTGAGAAACTGAACCGGAGGAATGGGTGCAGCGCGCGCGCCCTCGGTGCTTGGACACGATGGCTCGCTGACAGCGATGGCAGGCTGTTTTGCATGTGACGTCCCGATTGCTATAAATGGGGAGCGTTTTGGGCGTTTATTAGTAAGCATGAGCGCGCGTGAGTGCTCGTGAGCGTCATATGTGATGCCCCGATCGCAGGAACAGGTCGTTCGGGATTGCTCCCGGTATTCCCGATGGCCAATCCGCCCCTGGTAGCAGCATTATTTGATAGAACGCCAGCACAGTAACCTCATATTGACGCGCAGCTAAACGAAGGCCGTAACTCAATATGAGCGTTCCAAAACTAAGCCAAAGAGCCATAACTGGTGTTACGGTGTTCTGCCTTGGTTTCTCATGGGCTTTTGGAAGTTGCAGTGTAGACAAACCATTATTTTCTCGAAAAAACAACGGAATTGACTCAAGATACTTATCCACATGATAAAGGAGGTGTTGAATGTGCCAAAAATATCAATAACTCATTTTCGACCAAAAACGTAGTTACGGTCTTTTGCCTTTGCACGGCAGCATTGTCCCAAAGTCAATGGGGTTTTTGTTGTTTTATTATTTTATATACAAAAATAAGGTCTGGGGTTAACACAAGCCTATGGGAAAAATCCTACTGGGTTTTTGTTGAGGGAACCAGTAATGCTAGTGATGCTAGTGATGCTAACTGCCGGTTGGCCTACTACAACGTGTCATACCTGCACCACTCTATAAAACTTCCCATTTACAGCACCTTTATAAATTGAATAAAAAACACTGAAAAGCAAAAATACACCTGGTGCGCATTGTTTGTTCGACATTTTGTGACTGAGTCTTGCTGAATTTTTAGTAGAAAAAGTACATCACCAGGAAAGTGATCTGAATGCACCTGACATCAAATTAAGTCTCCTCAACTCATAAATAAGACACTTAGCCTAATAATGCTGCCTTCATGTGCAGAATTATCATAAATACGAGTCTTTTGTACGAGGAATTTGACATAAACCCCCTCTCAAGTCGTATATCATTTTAAACTCCGAGTTTCACGACTTTAGGACTGGGAAGTAGGAAATATCAGATAATTAGCATTAATCAATAATCATCAAACATGAGGAAAGACTGATTGAGGAAGTTTGGAAACGGATATTACATTACATAATCTCTTAAATTTCACCAAGGAAAAACATAAAAAAAAAAAAACATTGCGTCGGTTTCTTTGATGTTTATTTCTATTTCTGTGGTGTCGTAGGCTACCAAGTTGCCTAGCCTACACATTGAACGAGGACGAGCAGAGACTGACTATGGACTTTTAAAAGTTTAAATTATATGAAAAATTCCTTAAAGAATCAAGATTCCCTAAGAAACCGTAAAAAACGTCTCTGGTTACTTGCGTAACCTATGTTCTCTGAATAGGGAACGAGACGCTGTGGAAAGCGCAGTGGGATATTCTCTGAATGTGCCGATTGTCTGAAGCCTTATAGAATCACGCCAATTCATTGGCTGATGGCGTCCGTGCGATATGGCTCCGCCCCAACGCTCTTACGTCGCATCATTACATATTCGCGCGAGCGCCATCTGCTCCTCAGATTTCACTGCCGAAAAGAAACTGTCAGCAGCGCGAGGAGCTTGACCACTAACGCAGCGTCTCGTTCCCTATTCAGAGAACATAGGTTACGCAAGTAACCAGAGACGTTCTCTTTCATAGACAAGACTTAAAAATCGAGGAGATCGAGCTTTTTCAGTTGTGGCCCCGAGGCTGTGGAATGATTTGCCTATGTGTGTTAGGGTAGCCCCCAGCATTGAGACTTTTAAATCACGGCTCAAAACTCACTTTTATTCATTGGCTTTTAAACCAGACTGAGAGTTAATCTGCATTTTGTTTTGTTTTGTCTTGTCACTTGTCTAACTGTGTCTTGTCCTTTTGTCATGTGTTCATAATTTTGTCTGAAATTATGTCAGTGTTCAGCACTTTGGCAGACCTCGGTTGTTTTAAATGTGCTTTACAAATAAAATTGTATTGTATTGTATTGTATAGGTTCACTCAACGCTGCGAAAAGCGTAGTGGGAACGGACTACCAAACTCGCCAAGCTAGAGCGCTTTTTATGACTGGTAGATAAAAGAGACAACGACCGAAATGAGTTCAAACAGAAAGAACCTGGGAACCCGGGGTCATGTCAAGATCCAAGCTATAGAACCTTACAAAAGTGTGCGGAGAGGACCAGCCTGCCGCAACACAAATATCCTCCAAAAGTGCTCCTCTGAAAAGAGCTTGAGAAGATGCTACACTTCTGGTGGAATGTCCTCTAATGCTAAGAGGTGAAGGCAAGCCACGCGCCCTGTAAGCCAACGAGATAGCCTCTGTGACCCAGTGAGAAATCCTCTGCTTTGATCCAGCAAGCCCACGGCGGCTAGCACCGAAGCAAACCAGAAGCTGGTTAGATTTCCTCCAACCGAGCGGTCTACATATATCTCAAGAGAACGAACTGGGCAGAGCAATTTAAGCTTCCTATCTTCCTCAGACGAAAATGGAGGAGGGTGGAAAGCGTTAAGGTTAACTACCTGTGAGCGGAAAGTTGAGGAAAGAACCTTGGGGACATACCCTGGTCTCGGCCTCAAGGAAACTTTGACCAGGCCAGGGGCAAAGTCCAAGCAAGACTCGCTAACAGAAAGAGCTTGTAAGTCTCCCACCCGCTTTAATGAGGACAAAGCTAACAAAAGAGAAACCTTGAGAGTCAGAATCCTCTCGGGAGCTGACTCCAAGGGCTCAAAGGGGGCTTTCGTCAAACCCTCTATTGACAACAGAAAGATCCCATGAGGGAACTCTAGGGGAGCGAGCCGGTTTCAGGCGCTTCACCCCACGCATAAAGGCAGAAACTAACCTTAATTTTCCCAGGGGAATCTCATCCGATTCCCTATGCGCTGCAATAGCCGCGACATAAACTCTGAGAGTGGTAGCGGCTGCTCCAGCCGCAAACTTCTCCTGCAGGAATTCCAGTACTTAACCAGCAGGGCAGTTAACTGGGCTCCTATCATGTGCTAAGCACCAAGTCTCAAAAACCTTCCATTTGGAAGAATATAATCTCCTTGTAGAAGGGGCTCTAGCACTTGCAATGGTCTCCTGAATGTCAGTTGGGAGACCAGAGCTTAATGCTAACGGCCTCTGATCGGCCAAACATACAGCTTCCACATGTCTGGGCGAGGATGCCATATCCTGCCCTGTAGCTGGGACAGCAGATCTTCCCTGACCGGGATCCTCCAGGGGGAAGATTCCAGTAGAGGAATTAGCTCCGCAAACCATGGCTAAGATGGCCAGAACGGAGCTACCAGGAGGAGGCGGACTCCGCTCTCTCTTACTCTGGCCAAGACCGCCTGGATCAATTTGATGGGCGGGAAAGCATAGAGTTTCTGCGTTGGCCAAGGGTGAGCGAATGCATCTATCCCCAATGGGGCCGGGGGACTCAGGGAGAACCAAAGCGGGCATTGGGACGTCTCTTGAGATGCAAAGAGTTCCACCTCCGCCTCTCCAAAAACCTTCCAGATCAGGGCCATCGTCTGGCGGTTCAACATCCATTCCCCCGATATGAGTTTCTGTCTCGACAGAAAATCTGCTGCGAGGTTCAGAACCCCTGGGACATGAACCGCTCTTAGAGATAGGAATCTGCTCTGAGACCACAGGAGAAGGTGACATGCCTGTCTAGGGTGCGCGACCGAGAACCTCCCTGCCGGTTCACATAAGACACCACTGCCATGTTGTCTGTTCTGACAATGACATGGTGACCCTCCAGAAGAGGGAGGAAATGAAGCAGAGCCAGAAAAACGGCCCTTAACTCCAGGCAGTTTATGTACCAAGAGAGAGCCTCTCCGGTCCAGACCCCACACACTGGTCTGCCCTCGAAAACCGCTCGCCAGCCGGTGAGAGAGGCATCCGTCGTAATCATCTGGCGACGAGATACCGCACCCATGCTGACCCCTTTCCGAAGAAAAAGAGGGTCCCGCCAAACTGACAGGGCTCGAAAGCAACTGCGCGATACCTTCAGTAGGCGAAGGCTTGACCCGGAGGGTCGAACCCCTGAGAGTTTCACCCACCACATGAAGGGTCTCATGTGGAGTAGGCCCAGCGGTAGCACGGAGGAGGCCGCGGCCATAAGGCCCAGCATCCTGCGGCAGGTGCCCACAGACACATGATGGCCTAGCAAAAAACGAGCCAAGCATGCCGTCAAGCTGGAAATCCGTGCAGGGGCCAAGTGGGCCTGCATGAGAACGGAATCCATGTTCACCCCCAAGAAAACGGTGCTTTGAGCCAGAGCAAGAACACTCTTCTCCGAGTTCAACCTCAAACCGAGAGACTGGATATGACTCAGAACGATGTCTCTGTGGTGGGCCACTGGCTTCCTGGACTGGGCTAAAATGAGCCAATCGTCCAGGTAATTTAGAACACGGATGCCCTGGAGCCGCAATGGGGCCAGAGCTGCATCCATGCACTTTGTGAATGTCCTCGGGGCCAGAGATAGGCCGAAGGGAAGGACCCTGTACTGGAACGCCCTTTCTCCAACGGTGAACCTGAGGAACTGCCTGTGTTGCTGTACAACCTGGATGTGAAAATAAGCATCCTTTAGGTCTATCGTCACGAACCAATCCCCTGGCCGAATCTGAGATATGATAGCTTTCAGCGTCAACATCTTGAATTTCCCTTTGTAAAGGGCGAAGTTCAGCCGGCGGAGGTCCAGTGTGGGACGCAAACCGCCGCCCTTCTTCGGGACCAGGAAGTAACGGCTGTAAAAGCCCCGCTCGGTTTCCCCTGGAGTAATCTCCTCTATTGCTCCTTTGAGAAGGAGGGAAGAGATTTCCTGCTGAAGTACAGAAGCCTGAGTGGCGCTGTCTACTACATTAGGAAACACCCCGTTGAAACGGGGGGGGGGGGGGGGGGGGATTGCGGCAAAACTGAAGAGTGTAGCCGAAGAATTGTGCGAAGAACCCAAGACGATACCCCTGGTAAGCGCTCCCACTCTGGAAGAAAATGTGATAGAGGAGGAGGGATGCTGTAATGCAGACGACATACCTGAGTGAGGGTGCCGTGCTGACGCTCCTGGGGTGAAGAGGTTGACTGTGCAGGAGGGCCATCGGCGTCCTGGCACGTGATGGGAGGCATCGAGACTGGGGTCATGGTGACCAGGTCCGCCTGCTCCGGAGGAAAATGGAAAGTGCCTCCGAGGATACGGCCGACAGTTATAGAGAGTGTGGGGGGTGAGGGGAGAAAGCAGAAAGCGTCTCCTTCCTCCTGCACCGGACTGAGTAGAGACAGTGAAATATGGCCTGCACTTCGAGACACGAATCTCGGATGGATGTGGGGTGGTTTGGGGGGGGGGGGGAGCAGAAGGTTCCCTAGCCCTCCTGGGCATGAACTGTCTGAACGCGGCCGATTGGGATTTGGAGGAGCGGAATTTTTCAACCACTGTGTTGACCGCCTCACCAATCAACCCCGTTTGAGAAATGGGGGCATCCAAGAGGAAAACCTTCTCTTTGTCACGGATTTCCGTGAGATTAAGCCACAAGTGGCGCTCCACCGCAACAGAACCAGCCATAGAGCGACCTATAGCGCGTGCGGTATGCTTGGTGGCTCTTAAGGCTAAATCCGTAGCCTTACGAAGCTCCTTGACCGCTTCAGGGGTCACGCCGTCACCCTCGTCCATATCCTTCGGGACGTCCGCCTGGTAGGCCTGAAGAATGGCCATAGTGTGCAGGGTCATGCCTGCCTGCCCAGCCGCCATGTAGGATTTCCCAATGAGAGAGGAAGTAGCCCTACATGCTTTAGAAGGGAGGAGGGGGCGCGACTTCCAGGACGCCACAGACGACGGAGCAAGATGGTCGGCTAAAGTTTCCTCAATCGCCGGAATGGTGGAATAGCCCTGTTCCACAGAGCCTACCAGGTTGGTGAAATCAGCAGCAGCCGCATTAGTGAGGCACGAAGAGAAAGGCTGGTTCCAGGATCTGGAGATCTCATGATGCAGTTCACAGAAAAATGGCAGCTTCCTCCGTTGAGGCCTAGAATTAGGGCCACTGAGAAGCCTTTCGTCGAGTTTCGACGACTGAGACTCACGTGGCTCGTCGGGCCAATCAATAGTGAGCTTCTCCGTAGCGCGCGAAAGCACGTCAACGAGCTCCGCGTAGGCCGCAGTAGGCCGCGCTTCCTGGCCGCTCGGCGGGATAACCTCGTAGGCGAGAGTAGGCCCGAAATCCTCAGAGTCGGAAGCCTCGGTAAAAAGTATATCCTCCAGCCCGAAAGAAACCGCGTCGCGTGCTCCCGGGCTGGGGTGCAAATAATCGTGTGAAAATTCAACTGGCATGCCTTGCGCGTGCCGAGGGGAGGGAGGGAGAGAAAGAGTGGGGCTCATCTGCTCGAACTCCACATCCTCAAGCTCTACATCCGAACCCCAAGTCGCGGATCCTCGAGAGGCCTCGGGAGCGCGACAGGGGGAGACGAATGATTCCCTCTCAAAGACCACGAGCCGCGATTTGAGGGTTTTGAGCAACAAATTTTCACATAATTTGCATTTAGACGATCCTATAACGCCTATAACATGCCTCACGCGCATGTGAAAAACCCAAACATTTAACGCACTTACTGTGTGGGTCGTCGTTAGCGATGTAACGAGCACATGGCGGAGTACAGCGTCTGTAATCCATGGCAACTTCACCGTAAGGAGAAACAGAGTTCCCCTTGAGCAGTCGCAGAAGCGCCGAGAATAATCCTTTTAGATGTTTGTAGCTCAGAAAAATCACGAGCGAAGGGCAAACGTGACCGCTTCATTCTGAAGGTAGAGAAATCTGAGGAGCAGATGGCGCGCGCGCGAATATTTAATGATGCGACGTAAGAGCGTCGGGGCGGAGCCATATCGCGCGGACGCCATCAGCCAATGAATTGGCGTGATTCTAAGAGGGCTTCAGACAATCGGCACATTCAGAGAATATCCCACTGCGCTTTCCGCAGCGTTGAGTGAACCTATGAAAGAGAACATACCATCTAGTGAGGAGAAGTAGCCTGGTTAAAATCAGACCATTCTCAGTTGTAACTGAGTTATGGTCTGGCAAAGCGTCATAGACAAATCATTTCCAGAGGGGCTTCACCAGCGGACGTCGCGGATAGACCTAAAACCAATCAGAGCGATGCAGGAGATGACGTATGCAGAGCGGGGGGAGAAACATCTCCGAGTGTTGTTCTTTGCTCGGTTTTTAACAAAAAGGAACGGAAAAACAATCTATTTTATGATTGGTTGTGTTGTATGATCGTCTGCCTCAAGTCATGCCACATTTTCACGTTTCGTCTTTTATCTCAAGCTCTTCACTGACACTGTTGTCCCCTTGGTAGAGCGCTTATGTTTGACAAAAACTATTGGTGACAAAAAGCTGTTGTGCAGTAACATCACAAGCAAAAGACATTTTTGGATAAAAAAAAAAATCATGAACAAATAATAAATACTGAAACGGTAATTATTTTACTCTTTGTTTAGCTCATCATTGTAAACATGTACTAATTTATATTAAGGGATACTTTACATCTGAAAGTTTTTTGAGGACAAGGGTAAAACAATAAAAACAAAAATTAAAAAGGTGCAAAATAAATTATTAAGATTTGGTAAAAATGTTAGAAGACAATTTTAATGTGACATTGTAACGCTTTACGCTCATATCACTTAGTTTTGGTCATTACAACCTTCATATATAATTAAAAAAAAATCTTAAGTCTATAATAAAAAATAAACTCCCGGTGATCAACTCATAGCTAAATATGTGTACCCCCTCTATAACTCCAGGGTGTGAAAAGCATGAAACCAAATGCAGAGTCCATTAAATTGGAGAAATTATGTATTAAAGACCTTTTCAATATTTGATCTTCCATGATGTCTTAATATGCAAACACGTTGGGGCATTACAAGTAATGCAAGATGAGTTATGTAATCAGATTACTTTTTTGAAATAACTAGTAAAGTAACACATTACTTTATCTGAGTTAGTTTTTCAATAAGTGACGCAAGTTACTTTCCTTTAGTAACTTTCCTCAACTTTTACTTAAGTTGTTTTCCTATTTGTTGACTTCCCCCTCTCCAGTCCCCATGTTGAGGTTTTCGGTTTAGAGGCGTTGTTGGTTATTGTAGTTCTAATGTGAGCATGCATTTACTCATCTCACTTGCACAAAAACAAATTCAGTATTCCTCAAAATGAATAAAAACATGAAACTCAGAATATTACAAACCAGCATTAATTAAATGTTAAATAACATAAATATCCAATATGTAATTAATCTCACCCAATGTCTTTGCTGCTGACCTTTGATGATCAAATTCAACCACTTTACCTGCTGACCAGCATGGGCTGGCTCGCGTTTGACGTGCATAACCCCTGGGGTGAAGTCAGTAGTACTTGCCCGTTCTGGGCTGTGGTGGGGTGTGGGGTGTGTGTAGAGTCGTAAATGATTGGTCTGCTGTGGTGTGTTGTATGGTGGAGGGTGTGACACAGTGATTGACAAAAGCAGGTCGGGGTAATTATTCTCTCTAATCAAATAAGCATGAATGGTTTATCATCTTCATTTATATAGCGCTTTCAACAATGGATTGTTTCAAAGCAGCTTTACAGAGATAAACATATAATTTAAGGTAACAGATTGTTTTGGCATTATAGCGGTTCTTGAATAATGTTATTTCCAGCTAAAGTTAACTTTGATTGATTCACCTCCGTCGAAATGATCAGACTTTTAAACGCGAACCTGTGATTAACGCTGACGGCGTTCACATGCTCATTCAGAATTGATTCTATAGTTATGTGCTTTTTAAAATATGTGCGCAGGTTTATAATTCATACAACCCAGCCTAAACAAACTACTTTTCTTGCCTATAAATTTTGATACAGAATTTTGTTTTATTTTATCACTTCGGGGTACGCGAGCCGGAATTCACAACGCTTTATCTGTAGAGTGGGAAAGGGATCCTCCATAGGGAGAGGATGTTTATAGCATCCCCACTTCACCCCGTCCTTCATTATTAATGGTTGTTAATCACTGTTAACACCTGCTATACCTTATTTACACCAGATGAGATAGAAATCAACTGTCTAATTAATACTTATAAATCAGTGTATAATGGATTATGAGCATGCGCATTGTAAAAGCAAATGCATGACTTATAATTATAATTATAAAAATAATATAAATGTAACTGTTCTTATAATGCAGTCTTAATAAGTCTTTATAAATATATTTATAAAATAGCAATACTTATTTATAAATAAGTATAAATGGAGCTAATTTATTATAAGAATGGCCTTCATAGAAAGTGTTACCGGGACTTGTTCAATTATATGGAAATAAAACCAAAAATATATTGACTTCTAAAGCCACTTTTTGTTATGCTGGTGATCTTCATTTGGGGATTTTCACAACAAATATGCTATTAATAGTTAGTTTTATGCAAGTGCAATTTAAACTGACCCTGTGGGGGGTCTGTGCAGTATAGGCTGGAATTAAACCTTGTGACATCGATTTCATTTGTAAAGCTTTACAGAACCAAATGAATAAGGCATTGTAAATGTTTAACAGGTGATCATTAGCACTAATTAGTTACTGGGAATCTCAGCGGTAACCACTAATATGTAATACTTCAACATTTTCCAAAGATACATAACTGAACCCTATTGTAAAATTTTACCAATTAAATTTGTAACGGTAATTATTTATTACTGGCAATGATTCAGGCATGTACAAAAGTATATGAAAAGACTATATGAACTCTTTTGACCGTTGGAAAACAGAATCATATTCTGCATTGCTTTTCGCTGCAATTTTGTCTTGTAAAATGACTGTAATGCACAGCCACTCGTGGCTTATTACTTTGTTTATCAGTGTAATTGCAATGTAAATTGAGTTTACAATGTAATCTTTTACCACATTGATGCACATAATAGTACTGTCAATATGCCAAAGCTGCATAGCACTTGACTGTGATGAAGCAGCTGAACCAAACAGCTCTGCCCGTCTCCAGCTCGCTGCCATACGTCTGCCCCTGCTACCCACTGGCATTTAAAGAAAGCTCCAAAAGACCTGAATCAAATAAGGCTTTATGGTGTCCTGGTTCTGCAAATGTTACATAACCCTCAATTACATGCAGATTTCCCATGAGATTGACTGGCCAATCGACCCCAGTAGGATGTGGGGAGGGGTTGGGTGGACAGGAATACTGATAAGTTAAGAAAAAGCTCATTTAGACCTGAATGGAAATTATTGACCTGGAAGCAGCTGCTGGTTGCTTGTTGATTTGTTGCCGGTTCTGGCAAGAGCAATTACTGCTGTGGTCTGGTCACTTGGAGCCAGTGATAAAAGTTTAAGGCAATGTGAACAGGAACTAACTAAACACAACATTACAATCTAAATTTGTTTATATTTACAACATACAATTAAGTTGGTCAGTGAAAATTTGTGTCAGTTAAATAAAGGTGAAGCAGAATTCAAATCACAGATTCTTGATCATTAATAATTATATAGTCAGCATAATAATTTGTGTCAAAAAATTTGAGTGTTTTACCATTCTGAAATCCTGAGAAATTTCAGGGTTTCAGAATGGCAACAACAGCAATATTCAATATTCAAGCTAAATGATATAAGGCTTGTTCGACTTCATGCTGCTCTGTGCAGACCGATCGGCGGCTGACTTGAAGCAGTGCAAGCCAGGTAGAAAAATTGTCTGACTTGATACAGCGCAGACGCCACGTGACTGTGACGTATGGCATCAAAGTACCGCGAGAGCGATTTGAGGAGCCGGAGAACTCAGCCAGCGCAGCTTCTCAAGAGGCATGTTTGAGATGTGCCTTGCCTCGCCTGAATGTTTTTTTTTTTTTAAATGCTTTATTCTATACTATCCACTTTAGAAAAGGGTTCAGAATTCAGCGGTTCTCGTCCGCCCAGATTTCTAGGGGTCCCCCCTACTTCCATGTAGCCATCCATCCTCATCACAGGAAGTCCCGGAGGTTCACTTTCGGGGGCGAAGTGTACCAATATGTGGTTCTTCCCTTCGGCCTAGGTTTATCATAGCTCAATCCGAGCAGGTGCCGGTTTGGCATCGAGATGTCGTTCTGTCTCACATGAGAAAGTTTAGCTAGTCCAGTCACTCACTGTGAAACTCTTGGCACATAAATCGGCTAGAAATGATGGCAGTGTTTCGAGCTCTCAAACACTTCCTCCCAGACCCGAGGGGCCATAATGTGCTTGTCTGCACGGACAACACATCGGTGGTCTCTTACATCACCATCAGGGGGGTCTGAGGTCACGTCACTTGCAAACTGGCTCACCAGATCCTCCTGTGTGCCCAAGGGAATTTGCTCTCTTTAAACGCAATTTACATCCTGGGGTTTTTAAATCAGAGAGCAGACATCCTGTTGAGTCAGGGGCCGAGGCCCGGGGAATGGAGACTCCACCCCGAGGCGGTGGAACTCCTATGAAAAACTTTGATGCAGACGTGGCCGAGGTCACGTCTGTACGCATTTCCCCCGATCTCTCTGCTCCCGGGAGTTCTGAAGAGAGTTTGTCGGGACGGGGCCCGTCTTCTGTTAATAGCCCCGTTCTGGCAGGCCCGAGTACGGTTCTCGGACCTAGAGTCTCTCCTCGACGCCTCTCCTCTGGAGATTCCGCTCAGGGGGGACCTTTCTCAGGCGAGCAGGTTGATCCTTCACCCCCACCCAGAAATGTGGAAACTTTGGGCTTGGCCTCTGAAGGGGCCCAGCTCATAAGTTTAGGTCTCTTAACTGAGGTTGTTGAGACCATCCTCCACTCCAGAGCTGCCTCCACGAGGAAACTCTACACCTTGAAGTGGATATTTTTCACTTCCTTGTGCGGAGAGTTACCTGCCCAGTTACCTGCCAAGTGGTTGCAGTGCTGGAGTTCCTGCAGAAGCGCTTCTCTGCAAGTCTATTCCACTCCACACTAAAGATTTACATGGCGGCCTTAGCTGCTTACCACGTCCCTTTAAGTGGAGGGAACTTAAGTTTCGTGGCACTGTGACCAAGAGACTAGGAGTATGGCTGCTTCTAAATCATTATCATCAGGAGTTCCCTCCAATATGTTTGTGATGTGGCAGGATGTTGCCTCGCCGCACACATTAGTGAGGTTTTTGACCTTGACCTCGGCTCCACTCCAGGGGCGCAGGTGCTTTCGTCTTGGTGTTCACACAGAGATTTCACACGGACAGGCACTTGTTACTATGGCGTCGTGGGTATACGCACGGGTATATGTCTCAACGCAGCTCGAGCTCCCTTGAAAGGGAACGTCTTGGGTTACGACTGTAACCCTTGGTTCCCTGAAGAGGGAACGAGACACTGCGTCGCCCTGCCATACTCGCTGCATGCCTGTGAGCGACTTGCTTCAGCCTATCAGAAGCTAGTGACTGTTTGTTCCAGGTATGCTTTATAGTTTCCTGGTCGAAGACGTCACATGACGTTCCGTCTCGCCATTGGACTGATTTCATAAGTGCTTCATGACGTAATCACGCAGAGACGTTCCCACAGTGTTTCGACGCACCGTCTCGTTCCCTCTTCAGGGAACCAGGGTTACAGTCATAACCCGAGACGTTTTTCACCATTGAAGTCATAATTACTTTTGTGACCCTTAGAAGAAATAAAAGTCAAACGCATTTGAAAAGATATGAGGATGTACGGAGCCCCTAAAGGGACCTTTGCAAAATAAAAACATACAGACTTTTACGTCCTCACTAGGAACGTATCTCGTGCTCACGAGAAACTATCGCGTGCGCACGAGAAACGTATTTAGATACTCTTCTCGTGAGCATGTGAAAGTCTGTATATTTTTATTTTTGCAAATGGCAGGATTTTTTATTTTTGGGTGAACTATCCTTTTAAGAATGATGTGCTAGGAATTTTCTAAAATAGTAGAAAATAAATAAAAGGGTAAAAGTTGATGATGAAAATGTGACAAAACTGTCGCAAAAAGGGAAACGTCTGGGCACTTTGTGGTTAGACATTACCCTGGATTACATCACAAACTGTTCTGAACAGCCATATTTTACAAAGCTCATTTGTATTCTTTCCTATTCCCCTGGAGATTATGCATGGTAAACAATCAATTCTGTAGGGTTAGAATAAAGGGTGACTCATAATCAAAAGATAAAGCAATAGGTATCTGTCGATACGGTCAGCCATGAGACAGTCTTTGGCATGGAGCAGCAGAGACAGGTCGCAGAGATTAGCGCTGACCTTTGCCGCTTTGACATTCGACCATTTGACTTAATTAATAGCGAGCAGCTTCCCCGCACGCCATTCGTCATGTGTGTACTGTCGTCGGGCAGGTTAGCAGGTTAGTCTGACTGCACTCTGGCATCAAGCCGCCTAGCACAGGAACAGGATCCGACAAGATAATCAGCATGAAGCTTATCTGGCGAACCTGTAGGGAGGTGTGAGGGGAAGTGTCTTTCTCAAAGTAGCTTTCATTACTGTGTAAAGAACTGAAACATCCAGGAATGTTACTGCCATTCTTTAGATAATCATTGTTGAGAGGTATTATATGATAAAAAAAACAGCTTTATTTCAAATAGTATCCCTCAGTTTTGGGAATCCACACCAAGAGAGAGATCCCTTTGTAAAACCAAAACATTTTAAAGAACTAAATTGTAAACAAAACCAAATTATTGTCACATCAAGTTAGAATTCTTAATTATCCATCATGCTGATATACTCTCAGCCTGTAGCTATGCAATAGAAAACACAAACAAGATTTCATGCATTAAAAACATAGTTTGGCATTTTTCGCAAAGCCCCTGCTATGCTGTTTCTCTCCTATGTTTAAAAATATTCTGTCGAAGAGTAAAGCAGAAAGGAATTCTTGCTGAATAATATTTGTCACGTTACGGGGTAACAGTTTATGGTTTAGTTTAGGGTTCAATTCTCACTATTAACTAGTTGCTTATTAGCATGCATATTACAAGGATATTGGCTGTTTATTAGTACTTATGTGCTATTATTAGTACTTATTAGTGACCATATTCTACATCCCTTAATCCAATCCAATACTTAAACTAAACAACTACCTTACTAACAATAAGCAGAATTTAGGAGTTTATTGAGGCAAAGTTGTGGTTAATAGTTAATAGTGAGAATTGGACCCTAATCTAAAGTGTGACCAAACTAAGCTACTACACTTAAACATTGATGAGACCGAACACTGAACCGAAAGAACTGTGGGCTTAATACACAGGGAGAGTAATCAAAGTAAAACAGAACAGGTCCAGGAATTAAGTTATCGTAAAAAGTTTGCTCTATAATCCAAGTTCTTTGACAATTTTTTATGTGTCCTTACACTGTAATTACACAAATAAGTACTGAAAAATATTAATGAACAACATTTATATGTCACGGTCATGTTTAGTTTCACTGTCTTGTTTAGTTTCTTTTTCATGGTTTTCATTGTCATTGCCCGACTTCTCGTTTGTTACTATGGAGATGGATTAGTCCACATCTGTTCCTTATTCCATTGATTATCATCCTAGGTTAAAGTCCCCCTGTGGTGAAAATCAAGCTTTTAATGTTTTGTCTAAGTGCTGTTCTTTAAGACAAACCATGTGCAAATTCATAAGTCAGCACCATTGCTGAGTATTTTCTCTTTAATTCTGCAGGGGACCAAAGGCAGTCTCAAAAACGCGGTTTGAAATCACTGGTGTTTCTGACATCACAAACTACCTTGTAACCAATCATGTCAACGATTGATCGTCAACCAGTGGATCTCTGAGCTGGTGTGAGTGAATGGAGGCGGGGCTAATTTGCATATTCATAGAACCGTGTTTACTAAATGAGGCAAGGGTGTAGAGTTACATTCAGGCTATTTTAAGGCATGAAGACATTGTTTGAAATAATGTTTAAATTTGTAATTTTGGTGATCAAAGATGAGTTTTAAGGGATAACATTTTTGACTACAAGGGGACTTTAAGCCCTATGATCAAGTCATTGTCTTGTGTTAATGTTATGTTGTTATTTTGTGTATGATTTTGTTCTCTGTGTTTAATAAAAATAGTATTTCTTCGTTTGATCTGCATTACGTATCTCTTGTTGGATTATTTGCACGCTACTGCAACAGTGACAGTGTAAAATAATGCGTTACACTTTGAAGCATTCAATATTGATAATTTCAGAAAGTTGTGATATCTTTCCTTGGCGCGTCCAAGAAGTAGTGATGTCCTTTTCGTGAATGAATCCTTGGACTGATGCACAATTGAGTCATTAGCAGCAGTTAACAGCTCAATGGAGGAGAAGATTATCAATGAACAACTTTATTTTTGTACTGTTAGTCAAACAAAAAGCTATTGCTTCAGAACAAGGAGTTGTAAGGACATATAAATAATGACAGAACATTTATTATGGGTGAACAATCCTTTTAAATGAGGAAACAATTTAGAACATTTTGATCAGACCCGAATCTGTACTGCAAGTGGTCAGTGAGCATGGCAAAATGGTAAAGGATATGGAGAATGTTGCCTTCAGGTGGGAGCAGTTAGACAGCATATTGCTTATAATGAGGAATTTTCCCCTGCTGCTCATAGATCTGCTGGGTCGATCATTAGCCGTCTCCATGCTCACTGATTTGTGTTTTAATGGCTCTGTCTGACTGTCCCAGGGAAGTCCAATAGCTATTTATAGACAGAGAAACAAAGTGGTAGCCAACGAAGGCTTTGCAGGGTAAATTTTAAATGGTAAACTTTTAAAAATACTGGCATCCAAAAGGAATTGAACATTTATGATATAAAAAGCTTATTTAAACATGTAAATAAAGTTTAGAATTTTGAAAGAACTTTAAACAAAGAAACATTATGATGTAAAATATAATAATACATATTAATAAAGTAATTCATATATTTATATTATAAATATTTTGTAATATTATAACAATATTTTAGATTCTGCACTATTTCTAGGTCACTAACATCTTTTTTAATCAGTACTGGGACACAGGGCACAAACATTTATACTACAATATGGATAAGATTTCTTCAGTATTCATACCCACAGTAGAATCGTTGTACAAAAGGTCAGATGTTCTTCCAATGAAGCTCAAGATGCTCTGTGAATCGTTCTCAAATAATGCGTGCAAAATATGGACAAACCAAATATAACATTATGAAATTCAATTATACTTTTCACCAATAATATAAGTTGTAATTAAAAAAAAAAAACTAAATTAGAAGCATTTTCACTAGTGGTCTCAGAAAAAAATCTGTTGTGCAGTATTTTCTCAAAGCATTTAGTCACTTGTAGAAAACGTTCACAGGCTGACAAGCAAACTAATACAAGCGTGGGTAATCAGGCAAGAGCAGAAAACAAACATACTGCATAATGTTTAACAAGTCCAATCTAGTCTGCAAATCTCACCGCATGAATCAGTTTTCATTTCGGGAAAAGTTTTCGGTGACTAATTTGTTTCTTGTGAGAGTTGTGTGTGGGTAGTCTGAAGCCTGATAATGTATTCCATGACAAGACTTTGCAGCGATCTGCATGCTCTTCAGTATCTCCCTCACAAAACCGTTTAGACACATGCTGCTCATTGCATTCTTTCCCTGCATGCTCATCAAATATATAATATAAAAAATAGTTGTATCCTTGCCCAGACGTTGTCACAATTGGGTGCAAATAATGATCTAATTGCAAGCAGACTCAGGATACAGAAAACAAACAAAACTACCAACGTAAATGTGACGATAACAGACAATGAACTAAAATAAATCCAGTTTAAAGGGTTAGTTCACCCAAAATTTAAAATGATCCCATAATTTACTCATCCTCAAGCCATCCTAGGTCTATGCGAGTCCAGTTCCAGCCGAAGAGCGACCTCTGACCTGACGTATGACGTAGGACAGTAGGAGTTGCGTAAGCTTAGGAGAAAGTAGACGCATCTCACGGTTCAAACAAATAGGGCTGGGCAACAAACTCAAGCTCCTCCAACATTTCTCTTTAAAAAATCTCGTTTTAGACTTCTAATTTGTGACCAATGTTTTGTTTTGCTCTATCTTCTGCGCTTCCGCGTTCCTCAAAAGGTCATGCAATCTCTGTTACCTTAAATTATATGTTTATCTCTGTAAAGCTGCTTTGGAACAATCCATTGTTAAAAGCGCTATATAAATGAAGATGACTTGACTTGACATGCGTCGGGTCAAAGTTCACTCTTCGACCGGAACTCGAAGTCTAGTGTACGGCCGTTACAGGAAGCCAGTCATAGTTTATAAAGTTATAAATATGGATATTTTTCTTACAAAAATCCATCGCTTCATTCCAGAAGTCCTTTATTAATCCCCTGGAGCCATATGGATTACTTTAATGATGGATGGATGCGATTTTTTGGGCTTCAAAATCTAAGTTACCATTCACTCCCATTATAAAGCTTAGAAGAGCCAGGAACTCTGATTGTGTTTGGCTAAAAGAAGAAAGTCGTATACACCTAGAATGACTTGAGGGTGAGTCAATTATGGGATCATTTTCATTTTTGGGTGAACTAACCCTTTAAATACACTGACCAAACTAATAAATGAAATGATCAGCAGGTGTGCAATATAATCAATGAAAAACCATAGCAACAAACTAAAAACAAGAACACAGAACTAAATGACAAAAAAACCAAAACAGAAACAAACCCACACGATCACTTACAGACGTGGCTTCCTGTGTGAATAACAGATGCCAGTATTCCAACACATTTGAATCATTAACACATACAACACTGAACATAGCACTCTCATTAATATCCAGTAATCCCCAGTGTCCACAGGGTTTCGACACACTTGCACCTTTCTTTCGCAGGCTAAGCCCTGGGGTTCGTTTTAAAGACGTGTCAATCCAAGTAAAACCATTTTGATCAGAGCAAATAGAGTCAGTTAAGCGAATGGGCCTGTTTTTAAAGCCCATGGCCCCACGCAGCTGGTCGCTCTGCTCTGTGGCCGGGCAGCAGATGACTTGTCAAGACGGTTTTATGTATTTTTATACACACACATATATATTGGTTTCTACCCATGGACTGTGAAGCATCGGGCTCTCCTGGCAGCTCCTCTGGCTGTTTAGAATCATTAATGTTCTCCAAATACCCCAGCGCTCCAGCAGCCCCTGCCGAGCATGGTGGACTGGAACGCATCGCCTGCAGGGAGCAAGATAAAACCAGCAGAGAGAGAGAGAGAGAGAGAGAGAGAGAGAGAGAGAGAGAGAGAGAGAGAGAGAGAGAGAGAGAGAGAGAGAGAGAGAGAGATTGAAAGAGAATCAAAGTCCAGCATCAAAAAGTAAGCTTTCCCTTATGAAGCTTTAAAAAAGGGAGGGTACAGGAGAGAGAAAGAAAGAGAAAGAGAGGAAGATGGGGAAAAAAGTGTGTTGGGAGGAAAAACGTGGAGCTTGCTAGATACGGCTCCAGCTGTCAAGGAAGTCATACAGCTCTCTGTAATGGAAATTTCTGATAGGTCCAATGATGAGCGGAGAGTACATACCACTTTTTTTCTCTCTTTTTAAAAAAAAAGTCTCCTCACAGATGGACCTCCAAATGTTTCGGGGGAGGCTCGCTCTCTCTCTCTCTCTCTCTCTCTCTCTCTCTCTCTCTTCTTTGCGCTCTTTCTCTCCTTCATGGCAGCATGTGTATATTTGGAAACTCAACAAACACAAGGGCGAGAAACAGTCGCCACCGCTCCCTGTTGCGAGGTACTGGAAAGGCACACGAATAACGGGATCGTTAGCCTGATTGAAATGAGGGTAAAGAAATTATGAACTTCCTGACCAGGTGCACTCTGCGTTTGACTTTAGAGCCGATCAATGATATCAGATTAATCTACAGTACAAACCACCAGTGGTGCAGCAGGTTCTGGCTTTTAAGAGAAAAAGGTCTCAAAGGGTGTTTCAAACACACACGATGAAGATCAGAGAATATTTGCGGAGATTACTTCTTTGTTCAATGAGGAGCAGATATTGGAAAACCTCTCTGCTGATAGTTTTCTGCCAGGGAGCCAGTGATGAGTGGGCAGTTTCATGTGTGCGGGTGTGAGAATATAAAGTCTGCTCTGAAATATCTTGGCAGTATAAGCAAGCGTGCAGCTGAAGTCCAACAATCACTGATCTTTGGCCTTACAGTGAAAGTACAACGTAAATAAAAGACAATTTTAAGTGTGCAATCACAGTCAGAGGTGCAAATATTGGGGTATATGCGAGACACATTGGCCCCTGACCAATAGGAGGCCCCCAAAAGAGGTTGAATCTCAACAATAAACAAGGTAAAAATAGATAAATAAAAAGCAGAAAGAAAAATATCTGGGCCTATTCCTTCATTCCTAACTGTAGGTGAGAAGTAGTAAATAAATACAGTTTTTCAAAAAACTTTATTAAACTTAAACTACCCATTTTTAATATAACAAAAGTGATTGAGTTGAAGACTTAAATTGTTTAAAGTAAATTTTGTAAGAATGTTTAGTTCAAAAGTCTGAGACAACATTGAGAATCTCTTATGTATATATGCATTTAATATGTATGTGTATGCATGTATGTACAGTGCCGGTCAGAATTATTTGCACCCTTGGTAAATATGATCAAAGATGGCTGTAAAAAAATAAATCTACAAAACCTTTATTGAAGTAAAATAATTGAAAGTGGGGGGAAAATCACATTATGAAATAAATGTTTTCTCCAAAACATATTTGGAACAATTATTTGCCCCCTTTTAATAAATACTTTTTGCAACCTCCTTTTTCCAAGAAAACAGCTCTGAGTCTTTTCCTATAATGCCTGATGTTTGGAGAACACCTGACAGGAGATCAGAGATCATTCCTCCATACAGAATCTCTCCAGATCCATTATTTTTGTTAATAAAACATCATAAAAAGTACCCCATGTGTAAAATGAAATACTCTGCTGTATCTTTAATGCTGTGGGCCTCATTTTGTGCCAGAGGTCCTGGACATCTTGTTTAGATACATGGCATCATGGATTCGATCAAATACCAACAGATAAAAAAAATCAAATCCTGACAGCCTATAACGGCCCATGTTTGGATCTTTCAACAGGACAGTGACCCAAGAACAAACATCAAAAACAAAAATGGGTCACTGAGCACAAAACCAAACAACTGCAATGGCCCTGACCTGAACCCTATAGAAAATGAGTGGGCTGAACTGAAGAGAAGAAGCGCCAACATGGATCTGGGAATCTGAAGGATCTGGAGAGATTCTGTATGGAGGAATGATCTCTGATCTCCTGTCAGGTGTTCTCCAAACATCAGGCATTATAGGAAAAGACTCAGAGCTGTTATCTTGGAAAAAGGAGGTTGCAAAAAGTATTTAATAAACGGGGGCAAATAATTGTTCCCAATGTGTTTTGCAGAAAAACATTTATTTCATAATGTGATTTTCCTCCCACTTTCAATTCTTTTACTTAATTATTTTGCAAAAATATTTTAATAAAATATCAAAAGGATTAACAATGCAGATTTATTTTTTACAGCCATCTTTGATCATATTTGCCAAGGGAGTAAATAATTCTGACCAGCACTGTATGTATGTATTCATTCATTCATTAATTTAATCATTAATTTCAAAATTATGAGAGCACATTGAACGTTGGATGTATTTTTAATTTAAATGCATCACACTTTGCTGTGATACAAGTGACTAAACATGGAGGGCCAAATTACTCAAAATTGAATCATTAAATAAATAGTTAAATAAATAATTAAATGCATACTTAAATAGTTAATAAAACACAACTACCATTTATTTTATTGATCTAATCACCAAAAAAAATTGTATTTCATTTTAGCATTACTTTGCGTTTTTCATTTTTGTCATTATCTTTTGAAAGATTTTTAATTTAAAATGCCAACTTAAATGTGTATGCAATTTACTTATTAATGGTATTTATTAATATTATATATATTTTAATCATCACTATTAACATACCAATCCAATGTCCTATATATAAATGTAAATACACAGCTTTCCCAAGGGGGTGACAACTAAATGGGCCCCAAAATCCAATTTCATGTACCTGCCTATATGTCCTTGGATCATGTGACATTCATATTGGTGATTTGTGTAGAAAAGTGTCTCTGACCTGTAAGAGTAACATTGAGAGGTACACATTATTCAGCTAAGTGGTTATTCAAGATGGGTTTTTCAGTCGCAGATTCTTAAACGTTTACATTCCTCCTCCAATCTGAATTTGGCTACATTCTTGATTCTAAAGATCACAGTTTTATTGTTTAGTGTGCGCCTGTGGCATGGAGCGATACATTAAACATGAGAGGGGTTTGGAAAGACTGGAGCCGTCTTCCATGAAGTGGAATTGCTAAAGAGGTTCAAATTCCAGCAGAGGCAATGGGGTGGAAGAGCTGAACTGCTGAGAGGGCCAAGAGGAGCGAGCGAGCCAAAGGCCCGTTTGAGGCACTTTTCCTGCTCTCGCCTCATAAATAATGCAGCGGCGCTCATCTCATTTCCATGCTTGCAGTCACGAGCGGAGTGCTAATAGCTTAGCTAATTGCTCTAAACAGGGGCGGTGGTTAATTGGGATGGGGGACTGCATTAGAGGAACGGCCTTAATGAGTGACGCCACACTACCAGCAGCCTCTGATCCACATGCCAACTGCCCTCACTCTTTTTAACCCGATGACCCGAGACCGCGTCGAAACTTTACAACTCTCTTTCCGAGCGCCACGTGTTGCTGATCCCCGCCCGTTCGCTCAGACAAATCAATGACACCTCCTGGTGAAACATCAACATGAAGATTTCTTGTCGGGTAAAATATTTTGTGGTACCAACACCGCAGATGGGGTGTAAAAACCAGGGCATGATCAGTGTCGGAGCAGCCGGAGATAACAGGGCTTGATTGAGAGACGGAGCCTTGTGAAGTGTGTAATTCAAGGAAACACATCAGCCTTGCTGTGTCCTACCCATGGGAAGACTCTTTGTCAAACACCCGGTGAAACCTGTTCTCCTCTGACTCCGCCGGCATGCATTTCATACACAGATGCAGGACAAATAAAAAGCACAGGTTGTTTCGTTTCAACTGGGGATTAAATATTTATCCAGCGTATTTTATTAACAGGCCGAGGCGCTCAGGCGAAGCAGGCGCCACAGCTGTTCTGTCACATTTCTAAATAGCTGTGGGTTGTTTGTTGTATTGTGTGCGGTTTATTTATTTATTAATATTTGTTTGTTCTCATGTACCCATGAGAAGACAATGGAATTCCACATCAAAATAAAGAGAGAGCATAAGAACTCTTGACTACATTCAGGTGACTCATCCACGCCGCTGCTGACTGACTAAAGTGTGTTTCCCTGCACATTTTTGAACGTTGTCACATCTCCAGCTGACATACTAGCTGTTCATATTCCCTTTGCACTGTTTTGGCATCCCAGACTTTGTTTACTTAAAGACTTTTGATGATTTTTGTCTCTCTTTCTTTTTTGGGGGTTTAGCAACAGCACAGAAAATATCATGCAAGTGCTTTTCGAAGGAATGTGTGTGTTGGAGGATTAATGTGGGGTTTTGTAGCAACAAGCAGGTTTTTGTGGTTGTTTTGTTTGTGCGCCCAAAACAGGCTGGTTATACCAAAGTAAACAAGTTTGACAAGTAAGCGAAAAAATGCTGTGTGATCTTAAAGCTGCACTCATTTATGTGCGTGTATTCCTGTAGTAATCAAATTGCTACAAAATCCTCACAAAGTCTGATCAATGACTAAATAATGTATTGAAATAAGAAACCGACATGAAGCTAATATTAACTGAGTGCGTATACTGCAACTGTATATACACCATCTTACAATTATTCTTAACTTGACTTTCTTTTCTGTTATTTTATCAGAAAAAGGTTATAAATGGTTTAAGCAAAATATGCATTATAATCTTATAATTTTGTAATGACTTTGCATTAGGGCTGTTAAGCTTATGATTGAACAGTCAAACATAAAATTATTTTAAAATGCCTGTCTTTTCACATAAACAAAGTAAACGTAAACAGTTTGGGGGGGGGGATGCAGTATGTTAGATCCATGTATTAGGTTTTAAAGTGAAAGTTTATGCAGTATTTTATATTACATTTGAATTCCTTTATTCAACTGTTGTATTTCTTACTTGAATACATAGACCTACCTGACAAAGTTAAGAAAGTGTTTATTTCATTTGTATTTTTGCAGTTATTTGTCCTGTTGCTTATTATACACTTCTTTGTTATTCATTTTTTACTGACTGTTTACGTGTTTACATTAGATAGTCCAGTATTATTTTTTTATTTATTTTTTTGCAGTGGTATCAGTAGTATCAAAATAAGACATTAGCAAAAACTCTATAAAGCAATATACAAATCATTATATAAATACAGTTATGCATTTCGTAAAATAAGAATTTGGTTATAGCCTGCCCATACTTTGCATGGAAAAGGGACACCACAAACATATACACTCTCAGAAAAAACGTACAAAAGCTGTCACTGGGTGGTACCCTTTCAAAAGGTAGTTACACCTTTGTACCAAAAGTGCCCATATTAGTACATAAATGGTACATATTGGAACCTTTTGAAAGGGTACCACCCAGTGACAGCTTTTGTACATTTTTTTCGTGGATTGTATGAAGAAATGTTTTAAATAATAAAAAAAAAATGTCAAACATAACAGTGACTTTCAGTACTATATTTTTCAAATATGAAAAAAATCATAATTTTTTGGAGCATCCAATTAACAAAAACTTTTTTTAAAGGATTTTTATCAGAAAATAAAATATCTTAAAATGTTTTTATAAAATTCCTTTCCTACCATCGTTCGGAAGTTTTGCAGCAGAACATTTACCATCGCAAGTAACTATCAGCAAATTGCAGCGCGACATAATGTAGCATAAACTAAAAGGTGGCGCTAGAAAGAGACATATCAGCTTTTTAGCAGTACAAACAAGCTGATCGAAGCAGAGAAGCATAGACTGTAAAAAATTATGACTGGTGTGTTTGTAGCCAACCATTATTTTGGCTTTCACATCCTGCCTGTCTTTGTTAGCATCGCTCCCTTGTGTATGCTAATTGCAGGCCGAGTTTAAATCAATACCTTTGAGGGAAGGAGGTGATGAAATTCATCCAAACTGCCGGGTGCTCACAAAGGCCTCATTAAAGAGTGGAGCTACCATGATGCCTCCCACTCAACACCCCCGCCAGCCTCCCATCCCTTCTCACTCACCGATATTTGTGTTTTCGGGTCCCTTGCCGTGTGTGCTTTTAGAGCGATGTAGTTCCTGTCATCCATACATTTGGGCTTGAGCTGGGATCCCATATGTTCCAAAGGCAGAAAACATTTCTCTTGCCTGCCGATAATAAAAGCAACCTGGAAACAAAGTGCATGAGAGAAGAGATGGATGAAAAGGGAGGAGTGGGTGTTGGATCTGGTGAGGGGTCAGAAAATAATGGGAGAGTTTGTTAGGGTGAACTGCAGAACTGCCACACTCCAATTTCACACAAACACACACACACACACACACACACGGTTCCTTGCATTAACTGTAAAAGGAAGAGGGTGTGCTAATTAACTTTATTTTAGGACAGACAGGGGAAAAGGTGGAACAGAACACAATTGGTAAAAAGTTAAATTCAAAAGTGATTTAAAGTGATAGTTCACCCAAAAATGTAAATTCTGTCATCATTTACTCACCCTTAAGTTGTTCCGAACATGTTATGAATTTCTTTCTTCTGCTGAACGCTAAAGAAGGTATTTTGTAACCAAACAGTTGATGGGCCCAATTGACTTCCATAGTATTTTTTTTTTTTTCACAACTGATTGGTTACAAACATTCCTCAAAATAACTTATTTTGTGTTCAGCAGTACAACGTTCGGAACAACATGAGGGTGAGTAAATTATGACAGAATTGTCATTTATGGGCAAATTTATTAAAAACACGCCACTTTGCACATATATTTCAGTCTTATTCACTAACACCTACAGTGATTTTTGTGTTTCAATCATTTTGAATTTGAATATTTGAGTTTATTGTTCACAATATAATTATTTTGTTTAGGCTACTTCCATGTTTCCGACTTAAATGCATGCCATGTAGTAATTACAAATGCCCAATTCAGAGATATATGCATTTCCCAGGTGCACTTGAAGGTAGCAAATAGGAAATGTCTTCTGATACGAGGTGAAAGGCTGTTTAATGCACTGAATAAACTGCTTTTGTCAGAAAACATCCATTTTGGATTGATCTATTTTTTAAGTTTACATAAAAAAAAGCTGTTTTATAGGAGAAGTCACAGATAATTTTGCGACTTGTAGGATTCAATGATATCATGGCTATAATGTGATTTGTAGGCACATGTGATTCAAGTTGACCGTTATGCTTTTTCTCCAATGGTAGAGCCACAGAGCTTGGTATTTTCCTATAATAAGAACGACACCGCCATCCCTTCAATCAAATATACCCAAAAAAAAAAAGTGTCAGCCAACCTCATGGCAGCAAAGACAAACTTATACAAGGATTGACAGGCAGACAATGTTTCCGACAAAAGACAACAAGAACCTTTTCTCTCTCTTTGAGCCCAGGGCTGCCATAGAGACAGGTGTGATTTCTCAGGACACCTATTTCAGTGATATCTGTAAGGAAGTAGGGACTTTTTGCGTGCTATTTCCAAAAAAAAAAAACAAAAAAAAAAAAAACAATAGCTTGCAGCAACTTTAAGAGTGTTGGATTGTATGGTGACACCGTGTGCAACATATTGCTTGATGGATTTCTTGCTTTACTTTTGTTTGTGCTTGTGGTTTATTGAAATAACACATTAACCTAAACTTTCTTAGTAAAACTTACATTACAGATGTGTTTATGCAGTTTAATTTCACAGCAAATCACATTACAAAACTGACTTGATCAAGACATTTACACCGTTACATAGGATCTGAAAACATCACGCCACACGTTCTCGTTACACCAATTAATTAATCCTGCGCACCTTTCAAAAGAGGCTAAGCTGTTTTCATTGTTCTGCCAGGAGAATATCAGAACTTTTTTTTAGTTCTGCTGTCAGAGCCAATTTGATGCGAGTATTATTGGTATGTAAAACGCCCACTCTCTTCAACTGGAACTAATTTATTTGCAAGGTAAATCTATACGGGGATAATAACTCATTATTGCGATGACACCTCTATATGAGAATTGACCACTATTCAATGTATTCCTTAATTAACCGGCCAACTAAAAGAGCATAATTAGCACTGAAAAGATTTTCCAACAACTCAGGGAAAAACACATCCAGTAATTACTTGAGGCATTAGTTGTTTTAGAAAAATCTCTGTGTGAGCTATTTATGGAAGACTGCTTTAGATATGGGCCGACATCCAGAATGGCTTGTAAATGAATGTTAGAAACTCAAAATCAGCTATTCTCCCACTTAAAATGCCCTTGATATATGTAAGTGCTCACTGCATAGCCTATCTGTCGATCTAGATTGGATCCGCCAGCATGCGTGCACATGGCAGATATAAATGGCGAGTGGCCGTGCACAATCTAAGGCCTGGGCTCTTTAACCTGTGTGGTTCTACCGCCAAAGACGGCCTGTAATTTAGACCTGGCAAATCAAAGTGCCAGGGAACTCGATCAATTTCAAATTGTACATTGGAGTCATTTAGTGCTCTGGCAGCGGCACTGGAGCCACTGTAACGCAGCTCTGGCCAGGTTGCTATAGCAACGGCAGACTGAGGAGAGGAGGCCTGGCCGGTGTGTGTTGGAGCGAATGTGACTCCCGTGAACTGTCTGATAGCATGCAGGAGCCGCGCGCGCACAGAGGATTAGGAGAATGTGTTCACAGGAAATGAACTGAGAGATCTGTGCGAGAGAGAAAAGAGACAGAGATGGCTGGCAGAGAGAGGTGGGAGGACGGAGATGAGAAGAAAAGGATTC